>JAIZPF010000074.1:37000-48141 GCA_020509355.1 Blechomonas ayalai | reverse complement strand
GGGGGGGGGGAGAGGGGCGGGCCTCCGCTTTCATAAAGGTGCGCCTGGTGCCATGGGTGAGTGGGTGGGACCTTGTGATGTGAGCATTATCGGAGTCATCCACCCCCCCCCCGTCCTCAGGGGAAGGCGGGAGTGCAAAGAACGCAGAGGCCAACCTTCGCTTCCTTCGCTCCGCGGGTGTGAAGTGCGGTGCACGGGAAGGGCTCTGCCGACTCCTCAATGCTTTCTCATCTGCACCTTCAAGTAGGTACAGTAGACCGGTGGTGTAATGTTCGTTGGTTTGTGTGTGGGGGAGGGACGGTTGGTTTTCCCCATTGGAGAAGAACGAAATGCAAATACATTGCCTTTCTAGCCACTGGTCTGTTGGTCCTAAGAAGTTTCGTCTACCGTTGTAGTGATCACCCGCGCCTGTGGTCACCCCCCCTACTTGATGAGCAACGGCACTTTCCTTGACGGGTGATTGGGCGTGTTGGTTCTCTGTCTCGCGTACGTCTTCCCGCTCTCTCTCTCTCTCAATGTTTACTTGCGCGTTGTTCTGCCCTCTGATGCAGTAGCACCATAGCGTGTCGCAGCGCAACAACAGGATCCAGCGCGATCGTAGGAAGCTAGAGGACGAGGAAGGGCGGGTGTTACGGTGGCGGTGCCTCATCAGGAAGGGGGATCAGCACATAGACTTAGAGACTGCTGTACCACGCTCTCAAGGCGCCCGCCAAAACGCATTGGACCCGTACACCGAGAGCAGGGGAGACACGGTGCGAGGGAAGGGCTTGTGCTACGCCCATTGAAGTGGCTCAGTAGGGACGCTTCCCGGGATGTATCGCGCTCCGCCTCGCCGGGACAGCCGGCGCGGCACCGCGGAGGAGCAGAAAGAACATGGTATTGACGTGGACCGTCTGTCTTACATAAACACCGCGCTGGAGGCGCTGCCTGGGACTGCACTTCGAAATTACTTTGCTCCAGTGCTGAAGCTGAAGAAGCACTTGCTGATGCGTCGCCGCGCTACGAACTTGCGCATCAGCGCCACGGACAAGCGTACCATGGTGAACGACGGACTGAACCTTCTGTCGAAGCAACTCGCCGAGGTGGCGGGGGCGGTGGTGGGGGATGTCTTCCCACTGGATACAGCTGCCTTTGCCGACCTCCTGCGTGACAAGGCGGAGGTGATCAGCTACGACGCAGGGGATGTGCTGTGCTACCCCAACGAGGCGGCGGAGACGCTCTTCGTGTATGTGGTGGTGAGTGGGACGGTTCGGGTGACGCACTATCAACCACAAGCGCGGCGTACGCTTGGCGAGACGGACCGTAAGCAGTACTTCACCTCAGGCAAGGAGAACATCCGGCTCTTGGGCGGCGGGGTGCTGCCAGAGAACGCCATATTCACACGGGCCGCCCACGAGGTGACGGCGGACGCAGGCCAGAGCGATGCCGCCTCGAACGTGACCTCAGCGATCCAGCGCTCACTGAGACGGGCCATTCGCACCGTGGGCCAGCCCACCTTACAGGCGGTGCGGACCGAGACCAGCAAGGCGCCGCTTGTCCTCGGCGCGGCGGAGGCGCTCAGTATGACGCCCTTCAAGTGCTGTGTGTGCACCGCTGCGCTCACGACGGCTGGAAAAGGCGAGGATGTAAAATATGTCCCGTACACCAACACGGTGCGGTGGCGGGCCTCGGCGGTGCACGAGGCACTGTTGGAGCTGGCGCTGAGGGATCTGCAGGCCCGCCGGCAGGCGCAGAAAGACGGCTCGGAGGAGAGCGCCCCATCACACGACCGCCGCATGGCGCGCGACGGATCCCGTGCCTTGGTGAACGTCATCGCTGCTGCTCGTGCCAAGGGTATCGCCACCTACTACCCGCTCAATGAAATACTAATGCGGCAGAGCTGGCTGTTGCAGGACACGCCGCTCACCACGATTCGCAACCTCATTGCGTGTCTAGTACCCCGCACGTACGCCCCGGGGGAGGTGATTGTCTGTCCTCACACCAATTCGCCCTCCTCTCGCCAGCTGTGCTTCCTTCGCCGCGGCCGTCTCCTCATCGTCGAGCCCCCAAGTGGTGGTGTTCCCCCGCGGAGGGGGATGGACGTGCCTTGCACGTGCAGCCACGCACACCGTGCGGAGGCGGACCAAGTCCGCGAGACCGTAGAGGCCGGCGCCTCCTTTGGCGAGCTATCGGTGCTCTTCGGTGAGCCCCGCAGTTTCACGTTGCGCGCCGACACCGTATGTGACGTGTGGTGCTTGTCTCACCACAACTTCACCAGCACGATGCGAAGAGACGATGCGCTGCGCCGAAGCTTGGTCGAGAAGGCGGGTGCCCTTCGTACCAAGTGGCTGGGAGAGCAGCGCTTCACACCATCTCTGGCGCAGCAACTACGTGACGCCTCGGAGCTCCTGCGACCGTTGCCAGACATGGCTCTCCGCTTGATCCAAGAGCGCATCGAGCCGGTGGTGTACTCGCCGGGTGTACTGGTCACCAGTACGTCAAGGCGGTGTGAGGAGATTATCTTCATCATCCGGGGCCGCGTAGGTTCCCTGTGCGAAGGCGTCGCGTCGTACGGTCCAGGCGACGTGTTGGGGGAAGGATGCCTTGTGCCGCATCGCTGGCCCTTTGGTCTGGCAGCCCGCTCGATGGTCGAGGGCTGGCGCCTCACGCGGGGGAAGCTTCTGGAGGCGCTGGAGCGAGCGGACCTGCTTCACCAGCACTCTGGCGAAGTGACAAGCCAGGCGCATCTGTATCTGAAGCAGATCTTTGCTGACCCTATTCCACCCGTAAAGACAGACTCCGTGGGACGACAGCAGATGCCCATTGTGGGGCCGCCGCCCTGCGGTAACAGTTATCCTCAATATGCCCGCATCGTGTCAGAGGTCCAGCTGAAGGCCATCTGCTTCTTGTACCGGCACTACATCAAGTGGGAGGACATCAACTATGCCACCATGGAGAGTACAAGGGGGCAGCGCAGCAGCGCCGACCTTGGCAATGTCGACGCGGCGGCGAGGAAGTCAGCCCTGCGTAGCCTCCGAAAGTCCGTTGCCGGTGGACTGCCAGAGGCGATGACGGAAGAAACGGCTGGCTTGTGGGCAGATGTAACTCAGGCACGTAGCTCGGCTGCCACATACCCCGTCGCCAACGCCGAGAGACCCGCGGCGCCTGCACGCGGCGCGGGGTCGAGCCGACGTACTATCAAGGCCGGCACGGTCGGTCGCGCAACCCCGTCGCGATTCCCCTCCGCCACCGGTCAATGCAGCAGCCAATCACGGAAAAAGCGCAGCACAAACATCGGCGCTGGCGCCTTTCTCGTCAATCCGGATGTGACAAGCGCACCGTTTGTGCAGAAGCGGCGGCGCGTTCGTGGCGGCAAGGCGGATGCTTCCCGTCTGAGTGATGGGCGGCACACTCGTGCCGCACCAGGACCGCCGACCAGCCGAAGAGAGAAGTCCGATCCTGTCGGACGTAGCCATCTCCATCGCAGTGCCTCTGTGATCGCTGCCACATTGGAAGGCACACGTAACCGGTACCCACTCCCCCCGTGCTTGAATAAGGTGTTGCGTACCCTGCACGAGCGTGATCGGGCCATGGCTGAGGACGCCCGTGACGACAGCGCGGTCGACACCCAGCGCGCAGCCCAGGAGCGGCGCGTGCGAGCCTCGGTGCTCTTACATAACGCAGGGGCGACGGGATGCAACGCTGAGGCCTTGCCGGCTCCCGTCCACATCTTCTTGTCCGCTGAGAAGCCGCGGGCTGAGATCACGCTCGACGAGGCCATGTCAATTGGCTATGTGTTGCAGCTGCCTGACATACATAGTATTCAAGCGTGTGTCTCGTTCGTGGACCCTGATGTGACGATTGGCCTGCCTGCCCATCGATCCCGCCGCCGTGCCATGTCCACGACACCCAACGACCGCTTCAACAAGCACAACTTCCTCTTCGCCGCCGCCGTCCTCGACGATGCGGACCGGCTTGAGGAGGAGCTCGCGGAGCAGTACCGGGCCGAAACAGAGAGGGCCGACAAGGCTCAGAAGCTGATGTCGGTGCTGCGGATTCAGTTGCCAGCGGGGAACAGCTACACACCGTGGAACAGCACTGGTGAGGGCGGCACCTTCACCGAACAGGAGCGCCCATCCGATTTCCCTCTGCCGTCGATGGAGCGGTCCACTACCGAGCTAGTGCGCCAGGGCAGTGGACGACTCTTTTCCGCCAGCCGCGGCAACAGCGTCAGCGGGCCTGCAGGCCCTGATTCCAGCTGGACGACCCCCAACCGTCCCCAGCAGCGGAAGGACGACGCCGCGCTAAAGCTTCTCCGCGAGGACCCTGTCCAGGCGCTGGATCTGCTGCACAGCCGACACAGCGTCCCCTGGTCCCTACCAAACACGACATCTCGCGGGGATGAAGAAGTTCACACGCGTCGTCCCAGTCTGCTAGTGCGGTTGGGGGCAGCCGCGGCGGGGGCGGAGAACAACCAGGGGCAGTTCACAGATGGCGTGGTGTTCAGTAACGGGTCTCTGATGCCGGAGGTGGTGACGGCGACGAACCGCACGCGCCGCCAGAGACTGTCTCACACCGGATCTGCTGTGGGGAACACAACGGCGACACAGGACATTCTTGGTAGCGCCAGCGGCGCGAGGCCGGGCCACCCCGCCGCGGAGCTGTTGCCCAAGGACGCCCCTCTCTTTGTCGAAGGCTACGGCCTGCTGAGAGATGCCTCAGTGGTGGACGGGGGTGACACGCGAGAGGAGACATTGAGGCCCGCCACTGAGTTTGCTCCAGTCCCCACGATGGATTATCCCGCTTCTCACATGGCTGCAGGCGACGAATCGACCATTGGCGGCCACAGCTTCCGTAGCGGGCTGCGCGGCCGGGCGGAGAGCGTCGCTCACGGTACCGCGGCGCCGCGGTTGAGTCCACAGGATTTTGTGATGCCCAGTGTGCACGATGCGGCGTTGGCGATGCAGCGCATCCAACGCGACGTCGAGGGCCTCAATGCGGCCGCGAGGGAGCAGACCAAGGAGCGTGACCGGCTGCTCTCTCGTAAGCAGTGGCTGGGCACACACGCGGCTGAAGTGGATGCTGCCCTCTCCCGGCCAAACGACGATGAGGCGCAGGTGCTGGAGGACTGGTCTACGAGCTACCATTTACTGCAGCGCGACCCCCTGCGCAGCATCGGGATGCCCAAGGCACTGGAGTTGCATGCGGGCCCGAACTATTTGCGGGAGGAACTTCTCGAGCATCTGCACCGCGACGTTGGGCCTGTGCCGCGTGCTGGCGATGCGGATGTTGAGGCGTGGCAAGAGCAACTTCATGACACGGAACACAGAGCGAGCAGGGCGGATGCAGGCGGCAGGTCGACCGCGCGTCGTGTGAGGGCGGCGGTGGGCGCCAGCCAGTACGGCTTCACTCCGGCACCGTTGGTGAACCCTGCCATGCACATGGACAGCACCACGTACCAGAAGTGGGTGCATGAGCGGGAGACCTTCTTTGCGACGTATGCGCGCCAGCTCACGGATCCCTCCAGCGCCGAGCCTCTTCAGCAGCCTTTCTTCCGGTTTGAAGTGGCCACTACGCCAGCGCCGACGAGGATGGCTACGGGTACGCCGGACCCGAAGCTCCCCACCTCCATGCGACCTCTCTCGCCGGCCCCCACGAGCACTGCAGCGCAGTAGGAGCGGCACGGTGGATGCCCATTACGTCATCTCATGTGGTGGCTTGGTTACACGCCTCGTCGCGTACCAGCGTGCATACTTTTGTAGAACTGCGCGAGGGCGGGCGGTGTCCCCATGCGCTCCCCCGATTGGTAAAAGAGCGTCCCGCCCCTCCCTTTCCGTTTTATTAGAGGACCGATGTGTATGTATGATGTAAGGCCACGTACTCTGGAGCAGCGGAATAAACAAGAAAACGCCATGACTTGTTTGCGGCGGTGCTCTATATCGTGTGATCCTGTGGCGTGGGCAAGGATAACCCCCCGTTCTGCTGCTCAATGCAATCCGTCGTTCCTTTGACCCCACTTTCCTCTTTCGCAGCCTGGTGGAGCGGGCGACCGGCGCGCGCTTCCGAAAAGTGAAAAAGTGACAGGAGCGGGGTTCGAACCCGCGCCTACGAATAGAAGAGAACTTGAGTCTCCCGCCTTAGACCACTCGGCCATCCTGCCTTGTTGAATCGCCGAATCTTTCCTCAGAACAGTACCATACGGCGGAGTAAAAGAAAATCGTCACCAGCAGGATTCGAACCTGCGCGCGAGATCGCAGTTGATTTCGAGTCAACCCCCGTAACCACTTGGGTATAGTGACTGCGATGAACCTTTAAATTTGGCTGCCGAATGCAGTACAGGAGGAAAAATGCATGCAACTGGGGATCGAACTCCAAACACCCAACCGTCAAATGAGTTCTTTTTACAACTGCACTATAGAGAGCCGACAGGCAAACTGCACAAAACATATATACATCCATGTATTGTTTTATCCTTTCTGCGGATACTCGCTCGTCCGCCGGATCAGGACAATGTCAATTTGTGCGTGGCGCTATGGAGGACGGGTACTTCGACCGTAAAATGGTAATCTCCATTTTGGTAACCCCCGCGACGTGGGCTCCACAGCAATTTGGGCGGGGCTTGGCAGTAGCCCGGCCCCGGTCTCGAACATTTGGTGCCAACGTTTCCACCGGGCCACGGCGTCGCCTGGTTTCCCGCCGCTTCTTCCGTGTGGGGGGCAAGGCGGCGTCGTGGCCCACCACCCGTGACCGCAATCGCCGCGCACACCTATTTTTCTCTGTTCAGTCCAAGGCAAAGTGTGAGGGGAAGGAGGGGTGGTTGCTGCGTTCAATGGGTCTGGTTCGCGTGTGGGTTCACGCAACGTCCAAACCAACCATGTAACAACCAACAGAACAGCACCAAGACAGGCGACCACTGCCGCCCAAGACGAAGGGATTCTCTTCCTCTATGAGAGGAGTGCGTGCTGCACGCCCTCGTGTTTTCGCCACGCCAATGCGTCACCACACAAATCGTCAACTTCACACTGATGCACCTCCTCAGACGGCAAACCGCAGGTCAGCCAGCTGGGATGCGCCTGGATGACCGCCCAACTCCCGCGGGAGGCCTCCTTCGGATGAGCGGAGTATCTCGTGTTGCTGTGCAACATGCTGCACGTGATGGAGCTGTTTCTCCATGACCGCCGACAGCGCCTCCGTCTCTCGTGTCTTCTGCTCAAGCAGCTGGCGCAGCTTCTTGTACTCCACCTCCGCTCGGCACCCGACTTCCTCGAGTCGCGTGGACAGCTCCAACTGATCGTTATGTGTGTGTGTCGTGTCGTGGGCAATCACGTCCATGCGCTGCTTCAGGCGCTGCAGATTACGGGTGGCCCACTGCTTGATCCCCTCCATTTCCGCCATCAGCGTCCCTTCGCTTTTCTTTGTGGTATCCTCCGCAGCGGCGAGCTGCATCTTCCAGCGGTCCTCCCCCTCGACCACCTTCCCACGAAGCTCTCGAAGTTCCCCTGAAACCTTTTCTATGCACTCCTGCAGCTGCTGCCAGCCCCTACGCTTCGCGTCCGCCTCTGCTGTCTGAGTCTTCCACTCCAGCTCGCACCTCCTCACGGATGCCCGTGCGTCCGCGACCACCTCCCCCACCTGCCGCTCGGCACCCTGGGCGACGGCTTTGAGATCCTGAAGATGTTCCTCGAGGCCCGCCTGGATGAGGCGTTGCGCTTCTGCCACCTGCGCTGGCAGTAATTCTCTCAACTGGATGAGCTCGACCTGGAGCTGGCTGGTGAGTTGCTCCTGTCGCTTAAGTCGAATCCGCAATTCCTCATTTTGCTGTCGCAGTTCCAACTCCTTCTCCTCCTGCAGGGACTGCGCCAGTTTCACCAACCGAGTGAGATTAATGATCTTCTCATCGAACGCGTTCACGCGCTGTGTGACGGTCTCCAACCTCTGCGTCTGCTCTTGTGCGGAGAGGGTCCCTCCGACCAGCTGGTCGATGCGCGCACCGAGGGTGGCAGTTGTGCCCAGATGCATGTGAGGCAGCAGGGACGCGTCTTCCGCCATGGGCGATGGCGCCGCTGCCTTTCCTCCTTGTCGTCGCCTGTGCAGGTACAGGTCCGTGTAGTCCATTGCCTGCCCCGCGGCGTGTACGTGTGTCTCTCCCCCCTCCTTGCTAGCCTCACACCCCAAGGAACATAACCAGAAGTACGAAGAGGAGCAGAAGAATAAATAAATACGTACGTTTGAGCGGGCACCAAGCAGGGGGTGATGGCACGTGTCCCTTCTCCCTCCACGATACAGGTGTGTGTGTGAAAATTTCAGGACAGCGCATGCTCACCCGTGGCACACCTCCGGGAGATGCGTAGAAAGACACTTCTCTGCACAGGCTCGTGCTCCTTCCCATACTGGCCACCACCCTCGCCCCTACACCCCCCCAACACGCCCACCAACGATGCCACTTCCGTTCCCATCACAGCGCCATCACTTCAGTGTCTGTGTTGTCCGCTGTGAGACGCACGACAAGCCGCTTGGCAGCCGCATCCCACTTGGCATCCGCCACACCCCCCTTCACTCGGCGGGGAAGCGGGGTGCAAAGGTAGTACTGGGCCGAGACGACCTTCAGCTGGAACGCTTCCACCTCCAGCGCGATCTCTGCCAGACTCGCCACCAAGGGCATGTCGATCTTCACTACAACTCCATCACTTGCGGCAGAGGACTCGTCACGAGTGAAGTCCACCCCCAGGTAGACATCCTCCGCGGTGAGGTTCTGCTGATACAGCACCGTGTACTCTGGCTCGACCATGGCCGCCGTCGGTGTCTGTAGTGGCTGCTGCGTGGGCACTGTCGTGGCCGCCTTGATGACGGCTGCACAGGCTGGTGCGCCGTGGCGCGCTGCCGTCAGGTGCACTGCTTTCAGTTCGTCCTGCGTCCAGATCTCGTTTCCGCGGGGCTGCGCTGGGGTGGCGGCGGCCCGCCGGTCGCATGCCTCTTTGCTGTGGGTGGGCATCGGCAGCTGCAGCTGCTGATCCACCACTGTGGATGGCACGGCAATACTGGCTGGGTTGACCGACGCGGCCGTCGTTTGGCCAGTGGTGTCGACCTCGCTCGGAGACCTCCCGTCCAGACTGTAGCCTGTGACCTGACCGGTGGGACGGTGGAAGGCGGAGTTCTTGTCCAGCATCTCTGCCAGGCTCTCGATGTCCCCCGCGTTCATCCTGTGCCTCAAGCTGTTGAGGGGAATAGTATCGCTTTCTTCTGGGAGTGAGTGTGGGATGCAACAGATCCCCCGCAGTACTGCAGCAGGAGGGAGAGAAAGGCGGGGAGGGGGGGGAGAGAGACAGGCGGTGATCGTATCGTGCAGTCCGTCCCATGGCTGAGGGCCCAAGGAAGCATGAGGAGCTGGCGGTTCCATTGGTGCACTTGCCATATCCGTACACCTCACAGGGAAAGAAAACAACTGACTCATCGTGTCGTCGTCACCGGCAAGTCATATCCTGGGTGATTCCATGTTCCTCCACAAGGAACGAAGTGCTACAGGTTGCTGTTGGTGAGAGGGGGGCCGCCACCACCCCACCGCTGAAGCGCTATGCGAATAGCTGGGCGTTCCACCAAGAGCGCCAGCAGCTGTTTGGCCTGGAAGGCCGTGATCACAGTTGTGCAGAGGACGTTGTCTTCTATCGTTATGACGTTCAGTGCCTTGTGCTCCAACAGGTTCAGCGGGAATTCCCGCAGTCGTGCCGGCCCGAGGCGCCACCACAGACGGACCAGCAACTGCGAGTCGGCGTTAATGTAACGAATGGGCAGGCGGTGCCGATGTCGCGGCGTGGTGGCGTACAGCCGTCGCTGCATCGTTCGGTATGCGCGGTGGACATGAGCGTGCTTGCTGTTCTCTGGATCCTCCAGCGCACGTTGAGTATTGTGATATTCCACAAACTGCATCAGGTGCGCTGGCCAGTGCAGTATCACCATCTCCCCCACTGGCTCATCGTCCTTCGAAAAGTGCTGTACGATGCCATGAATGGAGTGTACCTGCTGCGTGTGCTCCAGCAGTTCCCGGATGGTCGGTTCGATCCTGCTCAGGTACTGCTGCAACTCGGGAATGCCGATGCCCATGCCGCCCAGGACACGCTCTCGGAGGTACTCCTGTGGGCGGATCGAGGGGATGCGCAGCCGGGCTGCGCTGAAGAAATTCTGGGGGAAGCTCGATCCCGCCGTCACTGCGGGAGTCGAGGAGATGGCGCTGGGCACGGGGGGTCCTACAACGGCATTGGGGGTTGGGGCACTTCTAGGCCCCGCCGGGGACGTGGAGCTCTCCACCGGTGGCGCCGGTGCCAGCTGGGGGGCGATGACGGCTGCGGCTGCCACGTCAACGACTGCCGACGGGGGTAGGACAAGGCTGCTCGGCACGGGCGAGGCGATAGGCATCTGTACCAAGTACCCGCTGTGCGGCTTGAGCGTGTTAATTGGGTTCGGGGACCGAAGGTAGGTGATGACGGCTGCGTCCACCGCCGCCTTATACGGGATCGTCTTCTCAAGAAAGACCCGGCAACCGGGCGATTCGAAGGTGACGGCGTACGTGCCCTCCTCCACGGCGCGACAGGCTGCGATAACAGCGCCGAGACTGTGACCTGTGTAGCTGATGTACCACGGGTCGTTTAGCTCGCCCATGAGCTCTAGATGCTGCCGCACCTGCTTGGAGAACTGCTCTGCAAGAAAGAACTGAATGGTGGGCTCCTCGAAGTACATCCATACACCTGCGCGCAGGCCGAGCACCTCTGACGTGCCTCGAATGGAAATGACACAGTGCTTCACCTTCTTGTTCACGTACGCGGCGGCGTAATAGCCCTCGCGGTCCATGTTTTGCGTCGTGGTGCTCATCAACAACTGCCAGCCGGATGGCAATGGCGTGCTGTGGGGTTCGTTGTACACGTGCTCGGCAAGCACAGCGTACACGTAGTGCGGTACGAGCGGCAACGAGGTAACTTCGTGCGGTGCCAGCGTCGGTCGGCTCGCTATTTCATCGAGTGAAAGGGCGTGCGGGTGACCCTCCTGAGACGCGGTGTTACCCATTGCCCACCCATACCCCGTTCTGAACCTCGGCTGGCTGTTTTTATTTTCTTCAATGTGCGTTTAAGCCTGCACGTGTGGGAGAGTTGTCTTTGATCTACGCTCGCCCA
>JAIZPF010000074.1:0-13114 GCA_020509355.1 Blechomonas ayalai | reverse complement strand
CACCACAGCGGGTGGCGGCGGTGCTGGGAGAGTCGCCTGTCGCCCCTGTAAGGTCGCAGAGGGAGGATATACGGTCGGCTACCTCCTCCGTCATAGACAGCACGTGCAGTGGTACCTCTTGACCCTCGCCAGCCAGCACGGATGCCGCGGTGTGGGCATCGACGACAACCTTCGCTGTATCCGCCTCGCTGAACGACTCACCCGCCGGGGCCTCCAACACTACAGAGACACCTTCTAGTACGGCACTTAGACGAGAAATATCTTTCTGAAGTTGTGAGTTATCGCGATACAGATCTTCGGCACGGCGCCGCAGACGCCCTACGCAAATACTCGCAGGCTCTCCAGCCATCCCTGCCCCTGCTGCTGAGTCCTCTCGAAGGCTTAAAAGTTGCTTGTCCAAGTCATGCGAGAGGCCGCGTAGTAGCTTGCTCGTCTCCGCCATGCGTGCGGCAGTCTTCTCCAGACTTTCCTCATCGGCTTCCGGTGAAGCGAAGGCATTGACATTTACGGTGTGACTGCTAAGGACGCTAACAGCCTCAATGGCGGCTTCATGCAGGTCGTGCATCGTCACTCTGGTGATGTTGGTGCGGGAGGAGAAGTCACTGCGGGACTTACTAAGTTCACGCTCTAGTGTGGCGAGCTCTTCAGTGTGCGCCTGGCGCAGTGATTTCGCCTCCTCCTTCGCAGCGGCCAACGACCCCATAAAGTCGTTCTGTTGCTTCTTCAGCTCCAGCTGGAGTCGTTCGTTCTGGAGCTCGAGTTGCTGATTGCGTCGCATGAAGTCCTCCTTACCCTGAGCGTCACACTGTTTGTCATGTTGGAGGGAATCCACGATGAGGCGCAGGCAACGGTTTTTCTCCTCCAGCTCTTTTGCGTATTCGCGTAGCTGTACGTTGGTAGAAAAGAGATCTTGCTGGCTGTTCTGCAGCGCCACGTTGTGCTCCTCTACGCCCGCTACCCACCCAACTTGCTGCTGAAGCCTCCGCTGAAGATGCCCTAGAATCCACGTGCTCAGCGTGCGATGGCGCTGGCGGTTTTCATTCATCTTCTCCAGCATTGCGACGTTGCTGATGCGTCGCTGCTTGTTATGTCTCACGTGCAAACACCAACGATGAAAGTATCGCTGCACGAATGCTAGCACATCCTTCTTGCTGCACAGTGGGACATCGACTGGGAGGACGATGCCGCGGCGCTCGCGTTCGCTAGTGCGCTGCTGCACATAGCCTAACCAGCAAAGGAAATATTTGCTGTACTGGGTGCGAGCCAGATGGTGTTTGAGAACCACAGCGCAGCGGCGGAGATGTTTGTCGAGTTGACGGCGGTTTGTGAAGCTCTGCCATTTGTTTAGGCTTTGTCGAAGAAGTGTCAGCTCGCGTTGGCGTTGTAGCGCGTCACAGGTCCGTCGCACTTGTATCCTGCCAGAGTTTTCCAACTGCGCCGTCCTCATCGACGACATAACCCGGCGGTTCCTGATGCCGTGTGAAGCCTACGTAGGAACCGCTATCCTCGTTCACTGAGGGTTCGGTGAGACTAGGTAGGGCTAGGGAGGACGGATGTCGAGACGGCAGTGTGTTGCCTCCCGCAGTACAGGCGTTGAGTGTGTGAAGGTTTGTGAGCGGGGATAGGCGGGAAAGACGTAGAGTTTGGCGTGGTGCTGAGATGACTCCAACAGTTCTTTACCGTTCCAGAGACGAAACCACATAAGGAGAGAAGGAATATGAGATGGTTTGATCGCCATGAGGGCATCAAGCAGCAGTATTCCCGAACGTACCCGTGTCAAGAGGCCCATGCGAGCAACAAGCGCAGCCCACACCTTCACACCAAAGGAAAAAAAAGAGATTGCCCAGTGTTTACAGATGTTGCAGTGGGAAGAGCGTATACAACAGCCAACGAGCCGTTGCCCTACGACTGAAAACAACAAATCAACAAGCAGCCTATCCAACCAGGCGCTGCAGAAACGAATAGCGATATAGTCTCCCGTTCTGTGTCTGTGTGGGAGGGTTTACAGTAGCAACGAGTCTAACAGAATCACCACGTGCAGAGGAACATCGCGTAGCCTCGAGATGTGCTGAACAGCCCCAGAAATAAAGGTTGCCCACTGATGACGGACATTGTTGCGTTCCACACGACGCCTCATCTCTGCCGGTGTCGCCGCCCCGCCATCGTCCAGTGCAGTGGAACAGCGCGTCACCCACTGTGGGAAGCGAGGGTGTTCCTTCATGTACAGACAGAGGGATATCAAAGCCTCCCTCCGTGGCGGCGTGGCCCACGAAGCGGTGGCCAGATCTTGCAATGACGGCTCCTGCCGTGTGCAGCCCCCGCCATGCTCGTCTGCAGCCGATGCGGCGGCATGGTGTTCCGTGTCTCCATACGGAGCCACCGAATGGGCGGGCGATGGAGACAAAGCCTCCGCGCCGAGTAGCCCGAGTAGGGTGTGGCGAAGCGCAATCTCCAACACGCGCATAGGGACCAGTCGAAAACCCGCGCTCTCCTCATCGGCCTCTCCTTCCTCGTCCGTCTGCAGGGCGAAGACCGCGTCCACGACCGTTCTCGAGAGGTCCCAGTGCAGAAGTGCTTGCTCACGGGAGACGTACGAGTTGCGCGGTTCCGCGAACGACGGCGTTGTGGGCGAAGGACTGGGCGACGGCTGATCATGTCGGCCACCAGCGTCAGGCCGGATGGGACCGCGATGGGATTCCCCCATCTCGAGCAGCTTCTGGAACAAAAGAAAGACCCACCGCCCCACCTCCGCGAGGGGCAGTCGGCCCCTCCGCATGAGCACGCGCACCACGACCGGGAGGAGCGACAACGGCATCGCCTCTCCAAACCACGTCTCGTTGCACACGCCGGGCCCGCTGGGGCTCGTCCTGTGCAAGCCCGTCCTTGTGCGAAAACCATGGTGGTGCGAGTAGAACCACTGCGCTACCATGTTGGCGCTCACAGTGATGTCGGCGATGGACAGCACGTTCGCTTGCAGGAAGAACTGAAGGAGAGCAGCTGGTGCCCGGGGCTGGTACGGCGGTACCACACTCCGGCCGGCCAGCCTCGTCCCAACTCCGTCCATCTGCGGATCTTGCCAAGCGAGGACGAGTGACTCCAGCGCCGCTGTGTCGGGCGACCCGTGTTTGGTCGAGTCGGGGACCTGGCGGGTGGCGCCACTTCCCACGTCACCGTAGGCGCGCTTCTGTATCCGGTGGTATATCCCAATCACTTTCTGCTCCCACGGCTGCAGGGGCGGGCCGGCGGCGGGGAGGAGCGCTTGCGTGAGCCCATCGCAGCTCTCCCTTTGCATAGACTCCCCGCACCAGATGTGCCCCTTCGTAACCGCATCACAGAGCTCCTGTGAGGCGGGCGATCTAGCCCTACGCGATCGCCGACAAGGTGCGGTGCTTCCCACCGTTTGTCTTCGTTGGGGTGGCACATTACGCCCTGCGGCCTCGACATCCCACGCGTCTGATGCAAGGACAAGTCCCCATGGCCCGGACCGGAAGGTGGAGCGATGGGCCATCCCACAAAACGCACTTCTTGAATATGACGAAAAAAAATTGTGTGGCAAGACCCTTAATTGGCAAGTGAGGAAAGGAATGAGCACAGAGGGGCGGAAGAGCGCGCGCAGTGAGGCCGATGCGGTGTGCCACAGATCTCCGCACAATAACATTACCTCTCCCTCTCCCCCCCTTTCATTAAACGGCTGCCGCAAAAGCGCACTCGTTGCGTGCCCCGTAGAGGAACTCATCGCACAGGACGATGTGACCACCGTGCTTACAAGAGAACAGGCCAATCATCGGCGTCTCCCCTCCACACGACCCTCCCCCACCGCGCTTTACGGTGTAACGAATGTAATGCGCAGAGGTTGGGCCCGGTGCGCCAAGCGCTGCTCAGCAACCGCCCTCACTGACACTGCAGCGGCCGCACTGCTGACCCAAATAAATAGCTCCAGCGGGGGACGTCGCTCCAGGTCGCGCAGCTCCGCGACGTGAACGAGGTGCTGCCAACATTCTGGGCAGGGAAAGAGCGCCCCTGAAGCGGAACCCGAAGCACGATAGCACGGCGGCCTTTCCACCAACGGTGTTTCACGTGCTTCTGGTGTCGTCGTCCTCGTCGGCGCGTCCCCAACGAGGCTCCGTGATGAGCACAGATACACCTGTGCCACCCTTGCATAGGGAAGCCCGCGTGCTGCGACGGCACCTAGCGCGTTCTGCTCCGCACAGCCCTTCAGAATGCCTGCCAAGGTCGTCCCAGGCGGGTTCACTCGGCGGTGGTAGGTGTGGTTAACGCCGGTGGAGAACCCGCTCCCTAGAACCGGGCACGGGGCCATCGCATCCGATGCGATACCGCACACGGCAAGCACTTCTTCTCGAGACGGTTGCTGCTTCGCTTGCGATAGCGACACCGTATTATGACCCTCGCGAGCGGTACGTGGGGTGGCGGAGGTGCCCGGTGATCGTGGTACATGAACACAGGGTTGGGTGGCCATTCCGTGGCGCAGCATATGCTCTAGAAACGCCAGACGCTGCTGATGCTCAGCGCCGAGCGATGATGTGGGCTGAATTTGCATCGACGCAGTCGGCGCTTCCTTCACCGGCAGCATGAGCTCCTCCTGCTCTGAGTGCTTGCCATCATAAGGGCAGAGATGCGTACGGGCGGGGGGGCCAGCTGATGAGCCGGAGGTACAAGCGCTGACCAATGCACACGCCAGGTGTGAGGTGAAGTTGCGGCACACCGCACCACAGGCGAGCCTTTTGTGCCGCAGCACACGTGGGCGCCTGCACAGGCCACTCCATCTCAACATGCCTTTCCCCCTCGTCGCGGGGGGGGGGGATCCAGGAACCGGTTGTATCGTCTCTTGCCCGTTTCGGAGGAATACGGTGCAGCAGCGGGCGACGATGCTCTCTGGTAGTGTTATTATTATTTACTTCTCTTTCCCTCTGTGAAGGGGCCGCGGTAGCAACCACAGCCACCCTCTCCCGTTCCACCCCTCCGCGCCGTGAGACGCAGAGATTGTGTGGTACCGTACCTGATTCGAATCCAACATACACGGCACATCGACAACCAAAAGGCAAGCAAGCAAGCAAACACGATGCAGAAGAGAGGAAGAGACAGTACAGGGGGGCATACCCCCCTCCCCTCCCCCCCCGAGTTCAGGAAAGACCAGGTACAGAAACGTTCACGCTGACACAAGACCCAGCCGCCAGCCCTTCTTATTCTGCCCGCATACGTACCGTGCTCCACCGAGAAATCTGCATGGCGTCCTTGTCCTTTGGCCTCCACCCCTCCCCCTCACTCAGGACGGCACTACCTCCTTTATGATCTTGACCACGTACTGAAAGCTGGTACCGAAGACGGTCGGCCAGAGGCGGTCCCCGTGGCACCCCTGCACTGGCTGCCCAGCGTTGCTCGTGATGTGATACATGCCCCGTGAGGCATCCAGCGACTTCTGAAGCCCCTCCAACCCTGCGATGCTCCCCTCTGCCTTGCACAGCGGTGGCACCGGCGAGAAGACCATACATGGAGCTAGCGGCTTCGCCGTACATGTTTCATGGGCGAAGGAGTAGGAAGGGACAACGACCGGCCGCGTCACGGTGCCAACAGGGGTGAGAGGATCTGCCATCTCAGCTGCGCGCTGTAGAAACACCTGCACGACGGCTTCGTTTTGGGTATACGTGAAGGAGCACGTGCAGTACACGAGTGTGCCTCCAGGACGGAGCTGGGCGTAGCCATTCTGTAGCAACCGCAGCTGCAGCTCCTGTAGGGAGGATGTGGGCTCATGGCTTGCTTCGGTAGCGCCTGTCGAGGTGAAGGGCGTGCCGCGCTCCTCCGGACTGCGCTGGCGGGGTAGATTCATGCGGTGCATTCGATGGGTGTTATCGAGCCCCCTCTTCATGTGCTGTGATGCAACCGCCGATGAAGTCCCGTCCACCGTCCCGGTGCTCGTGCCGGGCGATTTAACCGAAGGTGGCCCTACGGGGTTTGCGCTGAATGGCAGATGTGCCAGGGAGCCATCGTGGGAGCACTCGGCATCGACGAGGACGCGGTCGAATCCCTGCTGCCGCCCAACGAGAGTACCCAACCTGGTACGCACAGTGGGAGGGGCGAATACAACCACGACCTCCTTCGACGTACTCAAACACAACTCGTCACGGTCGCGTGTGCGCATGCGCTTCTTCGCCTGGCGCTGCGCAGTGCGCAGGCGGCGCAACTGCCGCTCCTCCCACGCTGTGGTACCCGACGGTACACGGATGACTGCCTCCTGCTCAGCCGCTGTCGGGCCTAGTACTTCTACAGCGTCCGGTGCCGTGAAGGTACAGCCGTCCGCTGCCAACAAGCAGATGGTTTCCTCCGAGAGGCTGGGAGAACGCACCACATCGGAGGACAACGGGTGGCGCTCGTGCTTTCGCACGAGTGAGCGGCACACGTACAGTCGGTCGACGCTGTGGTCCACGCCCACAACCAAACCGGAAGACGAGCTTCGCTCGCTGAAGTGCGATGGAGGGGAGACTGGGACCTCCACCTCTCCACCGTTGTTCTCCGCGCTGTTGGCGAAGGATGGTGGTGCGACGGCATCCGCCAGGAGGAGCAACTTCATCCCCGGGGCACAGCACAGGTCAAGCACCGCATCCCCAACTCGAGGCCGAAGGGCCAAAATAGCTGCCATGGAGGCGGCGTCCATGGCACACAGTGCGCCTTCCCGAAACAGCCGGCTCTGGCTCATGGCGAAGTCTCGCGGAAAGGCAAAGCAGTCGCATGGCAGCCAGTGAACTGGGTGGATACGGGCCAATGGCACACCAAGATGACTGGCGAGGCCGAGGTGAAGCAAGTTCGCTTCAGGAACCCGCGACACTTCTGGCACGCCAAGAGATTCATCGTCCTCCATCTTCCCCGCTGAGAGGGACATGATCTCGTTTGCCAGTCGTGCCTCCTCGTCCTGCAAGACCGCCGGCGATGAAAGCAGCATCCGACATAGGCGGCGGGCTTCGTCTCGCCCGGTGGCAAGAATGCCGCAACGGTGTCGCGGATGTATCCGGGCGTAGCGGGGAAGGGTATGAATACGCTGTACGATATCCTCGAAGACGTCGGGTGGGACGGCGCCTGCCTGGCAATGCGCGACGAGCTCAGGCGAGAAGCAGGCCGGGTACGCAAGGTTAGTCATCCCTCGCTCCACCACCGTGGCCGATGCCGGCGCGAATGTGTATAGCTGTGCTTGCGTGTACACCACGAGGAAATGCAGAAATGGACCGTCAGGTAATGAGTTTAACGACAAGGCGCAGCGAGGAGGAGCAGCCGCACATGCCCTCCACACCTCCTCCAACCATTCACCAAAGAATAGAAGGCAGGCCATCTGCGCCACGCTTCCAACAACATTTTCCACCGTATCAGCTCAGGGAGCTTATCCATACACGTTGGCGCCCCTTTCCCTCCTGTACCGGAGCGAGGGCGCTACCCTGCCTGACGACAGGCCTATTACCATACCTCAGTGCGGCAACGATCAAATCATGGGTGTGTGTGTGTGTGCGCGCGGGTGGCATTTCACTGGGTGGTCTGGTGCTCGCTGCCGCCCGCTGAAGGCGCCGGCGGCGCCTTTTCAGGCAGCTCATCCGGGTACTGCACGGGTGTCAGGTGTGCAGCAGGGTTGAGGCGATTCCACCGCGCCACCACGCGCATCTGAGTCCGATTGGTGGAGACGAGGTGTATGTCCGTCTCCCGGTTCAGTGCCTTAAGCATCACCGCCACTGCCACCACCCTCTCCGTTGATGTAATGCGGTCGGTGTGCTGCAGAAAGGTCGACACCGCTGATGTTGTTCCCTTGGCCAGCTCTTGTTGCTGTGGCAAGGTAGCACCCGTGCCACGTGAACTGGGTGCTGCGACAAGGTCACGATAGGCCACATCCAGGCCATCATCGGGGGAACGAATGATAATACGTGGTGTAGGTCGTCCAACCGTTGTGCTGCTCCCGCTCGCGCTGTTGGGGCCCGCCGGCTCCTCCTCATCCTCTGCGCGGATGCCGTCCAGCAACTGCTGGCCCAACGGTAGGGCGACCTTGTGCGCCTCTTCCCGCAGCTGCTGCAGCGACTCCGGCGTGGTGGGTCCACCACTCAGGTAGCTATGTGCCAGCAGCTGGTGCGCCAAGGGCACCACGCGCAGCATGGACCACGTATCATCCATCAGGTACTGCCGTAGGCGGAAGAGAACAGTCTTGGTGTACCGCCCTTGACGAGTCTTGCCCATGTCCCGCAGGCGGCGCACGAGGAGACGCACGCTGCTGAAGGGGATAAGGATGGCATCATAGTGAAAGACCAGTGATTCAAATGTCGGGGCGAGCAGCACGTTGTGGTCCACCACCGCGACGCGACCCTGAACGAGCCAACGCTGGTGCAGAAGCCCAAGCGTCCCCAGCCCGCGCGTGGCGGCGCCAACGACGTCCCCCAACTTGTGCTCGAATGAGCGAAAGAACAGCAGCGCATCCCGTGGTCTTGGGTGGGCCAACAGGCTGTCCAACATGGCGACACTCAGAGACAGCGTCACGCTCGAGGTGCCGGCGGCTCTCTCCACATCCTGCCGATACTCCCGTTCGGCAAATCGTGAGGCCTCGTGGTCCAGCTGAAGACGAAACAGGTTGGTTAAGATGGCGCGATATGTAGCATCCGCAACGGGCATCGACAGTGCGTGCGTCTCGGCCAGGCATCGTACGCAGTGGGCCACATCACCTGGATGCAGCAACATCAGCATATGGAGGGTTGCCTTACTTGGTAGCACGCCGCTCTCCTTCATGTTGTGGAATAGCGCGACACCCATCTCCCATCTGCGGGGCCCCCCCATCGTTGCCAGCACGGCGTTGTAGTGTCCGGCTGTCACATCCACCTTCCCGTGTAGGGCTTGCAGGATAGCGAGGCTGTACTGCCAACGCTGCGGAAGGGAGACAGCGCCTTCGAGGGCCCGCAACAGTTCCATGTACACCACCGCGTTGGGCCGCGTGCCGTGTTCCACGGCACTGGAGAATACCTCCAGCGCGAGGTGCCATGGCCCGTGACGACGACAGGCGTTCATGACGGCGTGCAACGCATACGGATCCAGCACTAGCTTATCTTCCCACATCCCTTCGCACTGCCGCAGTGCTTCAGACCAGTTACCGTCGTTACGATAGGCTGCGAGCAACGCGCCGCGCAACTGGGCGCTTACTTTTCCTTCTCCGGCCGCCGAACGCCAAAAGGTCAAGGCACACTTTGTGTCGCACTGGTCGTTGGCGTGCGCCATGAGCACCACGTAGTGGCTCGCACTGAGCGATACGCCCGCGCTCTTCAACCCTTGCAACAGGAGAAGCGTCCTGTCCATGCGGCGCAAGGCGCGATACTTCTTCAGGATCGACAAAATGTCGTTGCGGTCGAGCTCATTCGTGCGCACTGCGTGCTGGACGGCGGCGGGGAGGGCATTATCTGGTGTCTGCAGCAGAGCAGTTGCGATGGAGGGCTTGCTCCGACTCGCGCTGTGTACCGCATTGGTGCGTTTGCCGTAGAGCAGTTTGGCTACATCGGGTGTGCCGGAGCGCCGCTTTCCCTGCAGCAACAGCCGCAGGTATGACCCTAGCATATACTTGTTGGCTCTCCCCCAGCGAGGAGAATTCGCCCCTGAACAGGGACACGGCTTGCTCGAGAGATGTTCTTCCTTGGCCACCGTGCCAGCCGCTAGTGGAAGAGTGTGACGAAGGGGGGGGGGCGCGGGCGATCTTCCCGTTAATGACTCCCTTCCCTACGTCCTTCACACACCAGCGTGAGGTTACATCAGAATAATAAGAGGGAGAGAGAGAGTAATAAGGATGCGAGGAGAGAGAGAGAGGAGGGGGGGGGGGAGCAGGGTAACAGGGTTAGCGGCGACAGCACATAGACGACCGTGGGACCTGCACCCCATACGCCGGCGTGCCACGCTCCGTGCTCCCAAAAGCCGCGCCCTATTACCGAGGGCGGGGCGGGGGCGGGGGTTTAGAAGTTGGGACACGAGGACCCACGCACCTTCCTCTGTGCCGAACGAAGCCGCCACTTAGCTCACCGCTCCATAACTACCGCGCCTCCGTGTGCAGCACTGAGACAACGATATACCCCAACACGACAGCAACAGAATAGAAGTAAAGGGAGCAGTTGGCGGGAGGTGTTGCCGTACAGCACTGGCATACCATCACACAGACCTCCCACCACCTCTCTCTCTCCCTCTCACCCTGTATTTACCTATCCCCTACGCGACTGAGCGTGTACTGCTTCTATCCCGCCTATTCCTCAGCCACCCTTTGCTGTCATCCCCACCGCCGCCTTCACCCGTCCCTTGTTTTTTCCTTTCGTGCCCCGCGCGAGCTGTGATGGAGCGAGGCCGCATTCGAACCGGAGCCGCATTGCCTCTCCCTCGCCTCATGACCTCACCTCATGCACGTAAGGGGACTGATATCACACTCACCCCTGCTTCCAAACACACGATACGATACTGCGCCTTGTGAAACGACACGCCTCCTCCCCCATCCACGACGGACGGGCGGGATATGTAACACTACAAACCACAATGGAGAAATTAACGCAAACAAACAGCAATTATGTAGACCAACCCTCCACCCGGAGGGCGGAGAGGAGGGTTGTAGAGCTTCCCACGGTCAGCCCTGTTCCCCACACGCACGAACACCACGCCCTTGCATGTCTCTCTCTCGCACCGCTGCTTCCCGAAAGGGAGTGTGCCCCATTCCTCTGCACCCGTCCGCATATCCCCAAACTGACGTGCTTCCCTGGTGCTGACCAAGGAGTTGAAAGAGAGATAGAGCGCCCCCCCCTCCCCTCCAAACCCACTGACTGGAGGTGCGTATGCCTGGATCTTCTCGGGACTATCCAATACGTTGAATCAGTGTCTCTGACAGCCGCAGCACCACTTCCATCCCCATCATGGTATGCCGAAGAATATTGAAGGTCACGAGAAAACTGCGGTCGTGCCGCTCGTGAATGCGGAAAATGTAGAGCATCAACACCACGGGTGACGCCGGTGGGACGGTAGCATCATGGGGGCTACTGCACGGCGTCGCGACCTCCTCCTCGGGATTCTCAGGGGAGACTACTTTCCTACCCGGTGATGAAGCGGCGTGCGACGGACCAAGGTGTTCATCCCTCTGGTGTATGGACACCCATGTACTCGCGGTGGTCCTCGCCATCAGCTTGAAGGGTGAGAGTATCTTCCACTCCATGTTATACTCCTTCAGCACCTCGTAGACAACGAGCATGACCCTCTTGGCCTGCAGATCGGTCATCAAACCAATACGCCAGCCGTAGTTGTTCTCCATCACAAATTGTTCCTCCTCCGCTGTGTACATGGTGTGCTTGCGCGCGACCGAGCCTACGCGCGGCTGGTCTGAGAGATTCGCCCCGAGTTGGGTGGCGGCTGCAGTGGTACCCGCGCCTCCACGAGTGAAGCTACCTCCCCCAGCGCCGGTCCAGCTACTCCCCGTGCGCGCGTCTGATCCGCCTTTCCCCGTCAGTGAGCCACAGTGATGCGCTAGGGAGAAGGTCCCGAACGAGCAGTGCGCTTCTGCACTGCCGGTGAGGGTTGGCCGGGATTCATGGGCGGAGGCCGGCACGTAGAACCCCGTGTTGTAGGCCACCTTATTCGTGGTCGCGTCAGCGTGGTCGAGGAGTACCTCCATCGCCGGGCTCTGGGTCAGCATAAGCCCCAGGTTGAGCTCTCGTTCCATCGCCTTGGGCTCAAAGGCGGCCTGCAGACCACCCTTTGCAATGCCCATGGCTTCTTCCGACATCCCCATCTCTCGCACCTCTGTAGCAATCAGCTTCCGCCGCTTGGCGTCCAGGAGTATGTTGTACGCCACGTACGCCAGCCCCGTTCCGCGCTCGATCTCGCGGCGCACCAGCCTTATCGGCATGTTGAGTCTCCGCGCCGCCTCGCTCGCCAGGGTGGAGATGATGCGGTGATCCTGCGTGTTGAAGATAGATTCGTTGTAGAGCAGGCGCATCGGTAGTCGGTGGTTAAACCACGCATTATCGCGAATTTGAGGAATTGTGAGCCGCACAAGGGGGTCCACCACGAGGATCTGCTGAATCAGCTCCCGCGCCCCTGCTGGCACGGAGGCTGGGATCGTGTACTTCCCTTTCTTGATCTTACTGAACAGTACGGGGATGCTTTCTTCATCAAAGGGCAGATAGCCACAGAGGAGGGCGAAGAGGATCACCCCGCACGACCACACATCCACCTCCGGGCCGAAGTACAACTTGCCAGAGATCACCTCCGGTGCGGCGTAGTTTGGGGAGCCGCACGAGGTATTGAGGAACTCCCCGTCCTTCATCACGTTGGAGAGACCGAAGTCGATGAGCTTCACCTGCAGACCCGCCCCGAGAAGAATATTCTCCGGCTTGAGGTCGCGGTGGACGATGCGAAAGTGGTGGCAATACTCAATGGCACAGACGACCTGCTGGAAAATATAGCGCGCCTCCGCCTCGCGGATGCAGCCGTTCTGCACGATGTAGTCGTACAACTCGCCGCCCTCCACATACTCCATGATGAGATACAGGTCCGACGGGGTGGAGATGACCTCGTATAGGCGGCAGATGTTGGGGTGGGCGAAGAGCCGCAGGATGTCGATCTCACGGATGACCTTCTTGTCCATGTTGGCTGTCTTGAGCTTCTGGCGATTTAAAACCTTGACTGCGACGAGTTCGCCCGTGTGGAGATGCCGACCCTTCTTGACTTTGCCGAAACTGCCCCGACCGATCGTTTCGCCCAGCGCGTAGCTGCCGATCACCTGCTCCGGGTAAGGCGGCGAGGCCAGGGAACGCGTGCCATGACTGGGCCGGAACAGGGCCTCCCCGCAGGGCGGAGGCTGCTCACCGGGCGTGGAGGTCATGCTTCCGATTACGCACTAAAAGCTGTGCCGCGTGGGTGGTAAGGGAGGAAGAACAAGGGGAAGAGACGTGAGAGGGAGATCACGCACAGGTGGAGCCCTCGCCCCCACACCGCGGTGTAGGGCCAACGCGTGCCTTTTCATATAGAAGGAGAGGAAGACCTCACAACCCCGCTTGTGCGGACAGGCCCCCCAAACACGCCACGGAAGAAAAGTCATCGAAGGAGGGCGGGCGGGGGG
>JAIZPF010000073.1:61704-95968 GCA_020509355.1 Blechomonas ayalai | reverse complement strand
TTTGGTGCTGGCGCTGCAGGCAAGTCAACCGCCGAGAAGCCCGCCGGGTTCGGTGCTCCAAGTCCTTTTGGTGGCGGCGGTAATAATTTTACCTCACCGAGCGCGTTCGGAGGTGCGCCTGGCGGGAATACTTCCCAAAGCCCATTTTCTGTGAATGCAGGACCTTCTCAGAGTGCTTTTGGATCTCAGGGGGTTACTGCAGGAAGCCCTGCCACGTTCGGGGCTGGGAGCGCTTTCGGCGGTGCAGGGACCTCGCAGGGAGGGCGTGGCTTTGGCGCCCAGGGTACGAGTTCCAATGGACAGGGCACATTTGGTGCCACGAGTGGTTTTGCAGTCACTGCAAATGCGTCGCAAGGTCAGAGTCCTTTTGGGCAATCGAGTGCATTTTCTGGTGGCCAACAGGGACAGAATACATCTGGGTTCGGTAGTGTGCCAAAGGGTGCTTTTTCTTCTGGCAGTACAACCTTTCAGGCGTCGAATTTCTCCACCATTGCTGGGAACTTCCAAACAGGTGGCCAGTATCGCAGTGTCTTTGGATCGCGGTAGGGTTCACGGTTTCCTCTGGGTTAGTGGCGGGAACCGGCTTTTATACGGGCGATCGACTTCTTCTTTTTTATTGCACTCGTGACTGGAGTGATTTGGAGGTATTCTTTGTTCTGTGTAACGACAAAACCAGAGATGACGGAATACGGAAGAGCTGATTTTTCCTGCTGTGTGGAAGAGAACGGCAGGTGTCCTGTGGCACCTTCTCAACTGATTGTGGTTCTACTGTCTGAGAGATGAGCGAGAGCGGGCTGTACTAGGAAATGTTCGCCTCACGATTACGTCTTATTGTGCAGAAGCGGCAGTTACACTAGCTTACACTTTTATGGACTCCAGCTCCTTTAGGCTTCGAGAGATGGAGGTGGGCGACCTGCCCCACCTTACAGAACTTTTAAGTCATCTGACAGAGGCGGGGTCGCTTCCCTGCGAAGAGCTGCTCTCTATATTCGAGGACCGCACACGGTCAGGGGTAGTAACGAAAGTGGTGGAGGAAATCTCCACCGGCGCCATTGTTGCCACCGCTTCCATGATCATAGAGCGAAAATTTGTTCATGGCGGACGATGTGTTGGCCACATTGAGGATGTCGTGACGCATCCTCATTACCGACGTAAGCAGCTGGCCCAGACGCTGATACAGCAACTGTATGCTTTGGCGGCTAGTCGAAATTGCTACAAAGTCATCTTAGACACCACTGAGGACTGTGCGGCCTATTATGAAAAACTGGGATTCCAAAGGTGCGAACGCCAAATGCGGCGAGACATTCCGTCCACGACGTGAGTGGCGTATCTGGTTCCTCGTGTTGATGTTGTTTCAAGGTTGCAGGCGCTGGGAAGTCTTTTGCTTGTTGCATATTTGCATGAATGCATTCATTGCATGCCGGTTGGCCAGCGCTTGTCGTTAATGTGATCATCATGCGGTGGCTCACACGTTTCCTTGTACATGTGCTCCTCATCATAACTGTCTGGGATTGTATCTCTTCTTTGTCTTACGCGAGCGTTGCATCCACGCCGGGCTGGGAGGTTGGGCCCAGGATGACTTTGTGTCCTGATGCGCTGCACATCTTTTTTTTGTTGTGGTTGTTGTTGTCTGGCCCAAGGCTATCATACATCCCCTCTCCCTACCACAGGTGCTGTAGGGAGAAAGGAATGAGGGGTGGACTGTGTACCAATCCTGCCGCACGTTTGGTCGTAGTTGATGGTGAGGAGCCACCGTTTGTCGGGCACCCATGGACGACTGGAGGCCTCTCCTCCCCGCCGGGAATCTTGGTCTTAATCTTCACTACAAAGATAGCTGTGCGCTCGGTTCTGGCGCCTTTGGGTTTGTCTTCTTAGTGGAGGATGGGGGCACTGGTGAAGCGTACGTCTTGAAGGCCTCCAAGGAACCTGTGGTGGACAGAGACATGGAGCATGAGGCAGTCATTATGACAGGCCTTTCCAACGATCATGTGGTGCAACTCCTGGACTCCTGGGTGGATGCGGAGAAGAATATTCTTTGCTTGCTGATGGAATTCTGTGATGGTGGGGATATGGAGACATACCTCAGATATGCCTACCCTTTGCACAAGGATGAGCTGCTTGCTTATTTTGCTCAGTTGCTGATAGGCTTGAATTATCTGCACCTGAAGCATGTGCTGCACCGTGATATCAAGCTTTCCAATTTGATGCTGAAGCGTGGCCCGCCGGGATGTGTACCAACCATAAAAATTGGAGATTTTGGTGTGTCCAAGACAGTGTCTCGCATAAATGGGGCGGCCGTTTCTCGTGTGGGGACGGCGTGCTATGCCGCACCGGAGTGTCTCCAAGGCAAGCGCTATACCCACAAGGCCGATGTATGGAGCTTAGGTGTTGCGTTCTACAAGATGATGACAAATCGTCTTCCGTTTCCTTCAAAGAACGTCCTTATTGCGGCCGCTCGGGCTTCGCACCACTGGCCACGGCACCCGTCTACGGCGTCCTCCTACTTGAGAGATGTGGGGAACCTTGTCGTGAGCATGATTGCCAAGAGCCCGCGCCGACGGTTATCAGTGCGGGACTTACTCGCCTCAGAGGTGTTTAAAGAAACATTACGCAGGTGGCCTTGGCGCCCACCACTATTTCAGGAAGCGGCGGGGATGTTTATGTGCCAGCCGCACATAAAATTGAGTATTCGTGCAGGGCCGGGCCTGCAATCAGAAAAGCTCGGCTTTCTTCGGTATGGGGACTCTGTGTACGTACGACGGCCACTACGGCAACCAGACGGTTCGACCTGGGCTACCGTGCTTTATCCGATTAGGGGATACTGTATCATGGTAAGTAGTGATGGTATCCCAATGCTTCACGATTTCACCAATTCTGGTAAGTACAGGTCATACCGCCGTCTGGTGATGGATGAATTTCTCCTCGTCTCACTTCATCCGCGATAATTGTGTCAGGGGTGGGGTGGGGGCACATGGGATCCGCGTGCCTGGCCAGCTACGCAGGCTCATAAGAAGTGCTATTGATACATGTACATATATATATTTTTTTACACTTGTCGTGCACCGCCAGCACTACCACATAATCCCAGCTTCTCCGCAATCTTTACGGAAGGGGTGGGGGACGCTTCTATGAGTACGAACGGCAAAATACATGGCGTATTCGCTGGAGGTCTGACTTTATTGCAGAACCTCAGCGAGGACATATGGCTTTCCTCTCTTGTGTTTCCTCGTGATCATCCTTGGTACTGGGATTAACGGGCACATGAGTCAAATGAGTGACAATGATTGCGGCCCAGCGCTTCAGTAAGCGCCGAGTGATGTCGAGTGAGTTCCTGCGCTTGCTCTTTGTCTTTCCGTAACCGTGAATGGTTCATGGGAGTCGCAACCCCCTCCCCCCCATGCCCACTTCTTCTCCTCGTCTCCGTTTGAAAGAAAGGTCTGCAGTGGGATAAAGGAAGCACCAGAAGACATGCGCCGACAGGGATATTTAATGGGCCGCGCGACAGTGCAGCGTGCATATTATACCGATTATAGTGGTATCTCGTCCCTAGGTATGTCCAGCATCCCGACAAGTGCCTTGAAAAGCATCCAGGAGGAGCTAGCAGGGGAGGAGCGGAGTATGGGTAAAGGCATCGGTGAGACCCTGCAGAATTGTGTCAACCGGGCAGAACTGAACCATATGGAGAGCCCTGAGGCTGATGAAAGGTATATGAAGAAGCTGAGCCACCAGGTGGACGATTTCTTTTCTAAGATTCCTCTGCCTGAAGACCCGATGAAGGTCGCTCTCGCTCCACTGGAGGATGAAACGAGAGAGTCTGCGGCGGCAGAGCTACTAAAGGAGGCCGTGCGAGAGGCTTACTGGCGTCAATTGGACGCCAAGCGCGCTGAGGAGCTTCGCATTCAGCGAGCAATGGAGAATCATAATAGGGGAGGAAGCTTGCCGGATACGGTTGTCTCAGAATGCGGACCAACTTCAGCAGCCTCCAGCCCGCCACGACTGGAGTGTAATTCACCCCATAAGATGATGGCAGAGGGCGAAGGAAATCGCGCAGGAGAGGCAGATGGCTTGGCCTCCGAGAAAGATTTGAGCCAGAGAGAACTTTTGCAGATGATCGCAGATTTGAATAAGAAGGTGGAGCGGCTGACGGAGCTGGTGCAGTGTAAAGAGAAGTAGCGAGGGAAAGAGGTCCCTCCCACACAGGAGAATAGGATAGGCTGAAGCCTTCCTGTTTCGTGTATCATGTATTCGTAGCGAAACGCAAGTAGACGTACACATATATATCATGTGGAGCTGTGTGATTATCGTTCCTTTGTGCTTGCGCACTGCAGTGAGCACATGGTGTGGGGCTATACTGGAGCTGGAGAGTATGGTTCTTCTTGTGTACTGAGACCTAATGTGCAGCTCACTGCGATCATTTGGGGCGCTTGCACTTTTCCTTACCACTGTTATGTGGTTCGTTCAGGTTTGGGGCGTCCTTCTCATTTAGTCCTCACATTCGGTGGAATGCACCGGGTGTTCACCAGCAGCGCAGATCTCCGCGGGTGCGGCCCGGTCGTCTCCGCCCTATGCGCTCAGAGACGCTTTTGGGCGAAACCCAAAAAGCGTCCGAAAGTGGGTACCGGTTTTCACGAAAAGGCCCAGAGATGGCGGGACGAATACCTGCTTGATCGCCATAGGGTATTAGCGGACAGCTTACGAGCATATGTTGAGTTCAGTTCGACGAAGCGAGCAGAGCCGTGGGACACTCGCTTTAGGCCATTTGATCGTGTGGAGAAGGACGGCGTGTATGTGTTAACACGGTATTTGATGGACGATAAGCTGCAACTCTGCAACTATCACCATCGCCCGGTGAAACGATTGTTCTGCAATGTTGGCTTGATGGGGCCACAGATTACTACAACAGCGCGGTGGAAGCCATATCGGTATGCCATTAATCCAGTAAACACCGTGAAGGCTGAGCGCACTTTCACAAAAGACAAAACCGTTTTTACCGGCAACCATCATGACTAAGATCTACCGTGAGCACTATCTGGAGGATGAGGATGTGAAGACCTGCGTTGGAGGGATGAGGGATTCACTACCAGGATCATCTGGAAGCTATAACGGTGCACTTCCAGCAGATTAGTTAGCCTCACCTGTTGCCGTACGGGCAGGTGGGGAAATATGCTGATGCAGCTCATCTTTATTATTTTTTTTTTTAAATTACTTCACTGCTTGGTGCTGGGCCAGACCTTGACATCCTTTCTCCTACTCCTTCTGGCTACCGAGCAGCTTGTTAGCAATTAGCGCAGAACATGCCACGCGCTCTTAAGCGAGAACGAAAGGAACCTCCCTTGTCACCCCCATCTCCAGAGAAAACCACCTGCATAGAAGCATCTCCCAGGGAATGCCCCCTACGGAAGAATGAAGCCCATGAGACGGTTGACGCTTTGCGGAGTCACCCTGCGGTAAAGAAATACGTTCCAGAGGAAGAACCAGTGGCAGAGGAGAGTCCGCGGAATGGTGAGCTGGAGGAGTTGCGGTCCACGTCGGACGTGGAGGAGGCGATTCTGCTCGAAGGGCAGCAGCTGAGCGGTGACGCGCTGAGGGAATTTCTGCAGAAGAACTTTGTTGAATTTATAGACAACCAGCTTCCTTCGATACCCAACTTAGATACTGTATGCTCTAGCTGGCCTTGAAACCTATTGATGGCAACATGCACATGAAAGCGACGCATTTCAAACGGGACCGGGTTAGTGGAGCGACTTGTATGATGGCCGTATTTGCTTTATTCACGCACCGTACGTATATCCCTGAAGAATGGGTGTGCTGTTCTCCGTGCTTTGGATTGACTGCATCGTACAGGAGGTGTACCACTGAACTCAGAAGGTTGAGGGGGGCGGGGTGGAGGAGACAGTGCCAGAGCAATAGAAAGTTCTGGGCGATGGGAGCACAGGTGCACTTTTATTGCGGCCTGACTTTCTCAATGACCCGTATCATTTCTTGCGTCGGTAACTTGTTGAGCTGCCTGGCTGTTAACTCTCCCCACCCCCTTTCTCTGTCTTCTCTCCGAAGGACGTGCCGTGTAACCCCGCCAGGCCAAGCCCCCCTCCCTTGTGTGTGTGTGTGTGCGTGTGAAACCAAAGAAAATAAAAGGGTGTCTATGCCAGTCACAGATTTCTTCATTACCACCAGCGATGCATCCAAACTTCCAGCTGGCCTCCAAAAGTACGCGAGGTACTGTGGTGACGAAAGGACTGTGGCCGAGGGCCTTACTAGGGATAGGCTGCATACTACAATGATGGTAGCGCTGACAGACGACCCGTCTACTGCGGGAGCCCTTTGCAAGGAGATGTTTTCCACCTTTGCGGAGCACGCAAGTGCATCAGGTGACACCCACACCAAGCTCAGGGTCTTCCTGATGGAGACACTTCCTAGCGAACCCCTCGTGTACAACTGCGAGCGGCTAGGCGATGTCGGCGCCGTCGTTGAATCGGATGAGCCGTGGAAGGGTGCTGCCATTTGTGCCACGACGATCCAACCGGATGGCAGCAGCTTTAACTTTACCGATGCTCGTCTTGCCCTGACTGTTTGCCGAATTTCGGATTGCCGAGCAGATGGATGGGAGGCGGCCACTAATGCGGCAGCCTCCTCACTAGGTTGGCAGTTTACCGCTGTTTGCTTGTGCTTCCCTCCACAATGCTTGGGTAGGGTGAACCGTGAAAAGATCACAAGCACGGCCGAGACGTTCAAAAGAAAAATCAACGCTGGCCGTTTTGGTCGTGATACCCACGTGAGTGTGCGTCACCGTCTTGAGGATGTCCGCTCATGGTCACAGCTCATGCTGGGGCGCCACCAATTTTCCCCGGCGGTGGCCGGGCCTTATTTTCTTAATCTAAATCCACTTCTTGCTGTTGGCGAGCGGCTGGCTCATGCCATTAGCCCTGGTACCGCTTTTCTCGTGGGGGAGTCACACACCGCGGGGCCTGCAGATTGGGTTGCTCTTCCGCTCGCCGCCGAGGAGTGGATACCTCATCAGGGAGTCTACTCTCCGCATTGCCGGATCGAGCGGGAGGGGCTCAATGTTTGGATTACACCAGAGTATGGAATGACCTATATCAATGGGCAGCTCCTCACTGAGAAGACCCTGCTCCAGACGCAGGATCGTATCGTTGTGGGCACCCATCTGGCTTATCGTTTTGTGGTCGTCGAAAGTAACGCCCCACCTCCTAGCGAGTGGAACAGTGTAGATTGGGAGTTTGCGTGCAGGGAATTTAGTGAGGGCTGCAGATCGACTCTGAGAAAAGGCGAGCGCAATCAACTGGAGGCTGACGTTGCTGACCTGCGTGCACGCTGCGCCGCACTGGAAGGCCAACTGGCAGACTTTAGGGAAACAGTGTGGCTGACATTGAATAACCCGCCACCCGCGTATACCGGAAAGCACAGATGGCCTATCGGCCTTCGTCACGGGTCCGCGCAAGTTACCGTTGGCCCCCAAGGGAGTGTGTCTCTACCCTTTCTCTCCCAGACGGCGATCATTAGGCGCCAGAGGGATGGTCTTTGGTGTGAGTGTGGAAGCACAAGAACCAAGTTGGTCCACGGTGCGACTTTTACTGTGGATAGCGCGAACTTCAAGGTAAGTGTGCTTCAACGCACTGCCGCCTCATGCGTGCAAGCTGTGTCAATAGGCGGCACGCCGAACCCCACGGTGGAGGAGGCGCAAAATAACCTGCGTACGAACCTTGCTGATCTTCAGTGGGCAGTGGCGTCGTTGTTTGATTTTGCATTCCCACCGAAGGATAGTAAATATGCTGCGTCTTCTGATCATGCCGAAGAACGGAATCGACTATATGATATGCGCCTTTTTGAGGCGGACACCATTACTGTAGAGGATATTATTAGCTTAAATGAGCGACTGATTCACGCGGTGCGGCAAGTGGGCAACGGGCTGTCGAAGTCGTTTTATGGGGCGGGCGGAAAAGTGCCAACATCCGCCAGACGTGAAGGAGACGTGGTGGGAAAAGTGGCCTTAGGGAGTAAGGACCGCCCTCCATCTTTGGTGGAGCGGGCGCGAAACGATTCCAATTACGTGGAAGCCCGCGAGGGGTGCTCGTCCAAGGTACCCATCAACCCCCTTAAGATGCGCCTTCTATCGCCAGCCTCCTATTGCCAGCGACATGATAAGGCTCTTCCCACGGCGGTTCTTAGACGTATGACTTTGCTGAGGGGCACGTGCTGCGTGGCTACCCCCGCCGTTATGCGACGTGCTACCGAGATGGTAAGCATGCTCTCCATGAGTGGAAGTCCCCAAACGGTATGGGAGAGGTATGTCACAGCCCTGGATACGATGATGGAGACAAGTGAGTCGTCGGAGATGTGGACGCCCGCGAAGCGCCAACTAGTGCATCTTGCCCTAGTGGATGTGCTGATTGCCATGGATTACTGTATCCGTATCGGTGCTATCACAACTACAGATTTAAAGTCTGTGGAATGTAAGCTGGAAATGTGGCAGTCCGTGGCGAACGAATGTGTGGAGGTCCTGAGCGAGACGGTGAGGAAGTCGCGCGAGGCGCAACGGCCCACCGCGATACGGTCGCTATCGACGAAAACCCCGCGGATGCGTGCTGGGGTTTCTTCATTCATTGAAACCCGTCGCTCACGTGCTGCCACTCCCTCTGGCGAGCATCGTTTATGCCCTAGCCCAGCAGCCCAACTGGCCGATGCCGCAGCACAGGGAAGTATAAACTCCTCCAGGGGCGCTCCAAGCCGCTCACAAGCAGGGGAGTTGAGCCTGCCGAAAGCCTTTGCCGGGTGCATCTCTGTTCCCGCCTCACCCCTTTCTACTCCCACACCGCCGCTTCGGACTCCCCTCTCAACGGCCAATGGTAGCGGGGGCAACACCAGCGGTAGAAAGAGGGCCCAAGCAGCTGTGCTCCCGTCCTCGAATCCCGTGTCCCCTATGACTGTACGAAGCAGTCCCCAAACCTCGGCAGCCTCTGCAAGCATCGTTCCCACTGGAGCGTCCCGCAAGATGAAGGAGAAGGCAATGCCTTCACGGGAGAAGTAAAATGACGCCGGCCCGAGTACGGCGGCAATGGACAGGGTATTTAGGGGCACTAGGCTGCTATTCACATGGCAGCCAGAGTTCTATTTCTTCACGTGACATTTGTAGTGGCGGGTTCTGTGCTGTGTGACGAACATTGCTAGATTGTGAGCCAAGGGTCAGAGAGAAAGGCGGCGTCGGGGGGGGGGTGATGGGGATGGATGCCCTCTCTGCAGCTGGAATGTATTTTGTTGTGGTGACTTTCCCCGCTCGCTTAGTACCACATCTCCGTCTACTCCACATTCTGTTCCTGTCCTGTTTTATTCTTTTTTTCCCCCGCCCTGATTTTCCTTCTCTGCGCCAGGTGGAGGCTTAGCAGCTTCTTAGCGTCCGTGCCCACACGTATACCTGTTCCACCGTGGGATTACGTGGTCAGGGACTACGTTATATTGGATGGCACTTTCTGTTGCGGTTAGCCATCGTAGTGCGCCAACGGCACCAAAGACCAAGTGGGTGCTCGACGGTCATGATGAGGAAGTGCTCGGGGCGTGCAGCTTCAGAAACATTTTTGCGACGGGTAGTTCTGATGGGGTGGCCTTGCTGTGGCGCTTGGCAGACAACGGCGCCGAGAACGTGTGCAAGCTCACTACCGGGGGCCCTGCGCTACTTGATATGGCCATCATACACGACCGTCTGCTTGGTGGCGCATTAGGCGATGGGTCAGTTTGCTTTTGGGACATGGAGACAGGGAAGAAGGAGTTCTCCCTCTGCAGGATGAAGCACAAGGAGCGGTGCAACTGGCCAGTCCTCAACGCCGTCACAAAGTCTCTGGATGAATCCATGCTGTTCTTCGGTGGGGACGATGGCTACTTGGTGGTGAGTGATACACGGAGTAAGGCTCTCAGTCCCATCAACCTCAAGGTCCCCGTGACGGCACTCTCGTGCACCAGCGATGCGCTCTTTGTCGGTGATGTGTGCGGCCGTGTGCACTGGCACGACCTGCGCATGTCCATGCGTGAGGTGGAGGTGCTGCGGTGCGCCAAGGATGTCGTTACCGGCATTGCGCACAATGGGGTAGCTGATCGGCTGGTGGTGTATGCAATGGACCACACCGCCTCTCTGTGGGATATCAAGCCCTTCGCGCTAAGTACAGACGAACGACAGCTGGGCGTCGTTCCCGTAATGCAGGACGACAGTCGCTACCTCTGCCGTTGTGACTGGTCAGACCGACAGGGCACGGCTGTATTTCCCGCTGCCGCGGGGGACATAGCGTGCGTATCCACGAATAACTTTGCGGCAGGCGCGGTTACTCGTTGGTCTGGTGGTGGTGACGACACGACTAACTACTTTACCCTTTACGTGGGGGATGAATTTTTATTATCCGGCGGAACGGCGCAGCTGGTGTTGCGGGAGTTGTAAGTGGGGGTCAGACCTACTACTGGTCGAGCCGGTGGAAACCATGTTACCCCTGTCTGTGGGCGTCGCGACGAGATGCAAGGGTCAATTCCTGTTGGCTACTGACAAGCGTCTCTTTTCCCCCTCGCCGGTCAGCTTTCGATAGGTGCCAGAAGCTGGGTTTTTTAGGGGGATGACTGTGTCTATTCGCCGTGCTTGCGCGACCTGCTTCCTGTACGGTGGTGCTCCTTGATATTACGTGGGCTTTTTCCTCAACCTCTCCCATGCCTGCTGAAACATCCTTTGACACGACTTTAGATTCTTATTGGGTGGCTAGAGAGTTGGATCGGAGATGCCCCTTCTCAATGCTACGGATAGCGTGCCTAAGGGTGTTCGTCGAAAGCGTCTTCTGAGCACCAGCGAGGCCCCGCCCGGGACGGTCGCCGTGATGGACCCACTGAGCAAAAAAATATTCGTTCCGTCTGATTTCCTCCACCCCACTCGCGCATTACGTCGCCCTGGCGCCCCATCTCTCTGCCGCCTATTCCTTGAAGGTGAATGCCGACAGGGTAAAAAATGCCGACAAGCTCACGCAGATATGGACGTCGTAGCACCCCTCCGTAGGATGGCTCTACTTGAGCCTAGCTGCTGCGAAAGCCACGGCGCACCGCACTACTCCGCAGGGCTACCATCTTCTCTCCGCCTCCTGATTACAGACCATGCAGGCGCTGTCGTACTGAGGATCGGCATGCCCCAGACGGTGTTTACCAATGGCTTGCTCTTTGCCTTGACGCCTCAGTTGGAGGGCCGGGGCCGTGAAAGCGGAGAGGTTAGAGTGCCACTAGTTTCCCTGTGCCGATTGCACTTGAAACTGGATGGTTATGAGTGCTGCCGCTTTGGTGATGAGTGCCGCTTCATTCATGTCTGCCAGCGGCTAATCTCAAAGCTTGAAGCTCTAGTTTCCGATGTCCTTCCCTATTCCCAGATGCACACCGAGTTTTGTGCGCTTGATGGGGAATCGAGAAACGGTTGCATGCTGCAAAGTCCGCCTGCTAGCTTTGCGTGTGGAGTTGTGTCCCACATGGGTGAGAGTGCGGAAAGCAACCGCTCTGCGCCCATCGAATTTGACCCACTTGCTTTGGCTGCTACGGCTCCATCCGAGCAGAATCCAAATGTGGCAATCGCCATTGGCGCGTCACCACCGCTTGCCCGTTCCTTTAGCTCCACCACATCCGGTACGGCCTGGAGACACAACCCATATGCAGGCCAGCTCACATCATACCTAATTGAAACGTGAGCTCTACTAGTGGCTTCACACTATCAGGCAGTGAAGGATAGGACGTTGTACAGTTCGATGTCGTCTTCTTTTATTGGCAATGGACGGTATTGTGGCAGTTTCTGCCGTGTTGAAGCACACACAGGGGTGTTCACACGGGTTTGTGGTTCGAATGATGCCCTCAGAGTGCCATTCGCTCCATTGTTGCTCAATTGCGTGTATATTCTTGTCCTCTTGTTGTCTCCTATGTGGGGGGGTATTGCATTGCTGACCTTCTGTGATTCGTCATTCTTTTTTTTTCTGCGTATGGGCACCTGTGTTTGCTCAGGTTTGTTATGTGGTAGCTTATGCTCCTGTTGGGCCCACTCATATTATTAACATCCCTCACCCCTCCTAACGTTTCCCTCGCTCACTCGGAGAAGGAGCCCATTTGTTAGTAGTGGACGAATGGACACGAGACGGGTGACGAAGGAGCGAGGGGGAGTGCGGATGAAGCTGGGAGCGCGGTGCAGAGTTGGGTAGACGCTTCTATCCTCTGGGGAGGAGGACGCTGTCGGAGACGCGACGGAACTGCTGGTGGAATTGGGCAAGTAACTGGCCTGATGGGTGTCCAGGTTGGTGGCAGGCGTGCCATGTTGCTTTCACCGCGTTGATACTCTTATAACCGGGCCTGTTTGTACGAAAACGGTTGCACCCCTTGCAGCTATGCTCATTTTTTAGTACGGTGCTTAACTAACACATAGTACTGAGCACAAGCCCACCTGTGAAGGACTTGGTGTACAACGTTTCCTTTCGTATTTTTCCCTTTAGCTGTCCTCGGGTTTGGCGGCAGCGGGTGTGGTGGCTAGTGCTAGCGGCTTGATTGGATCACTGGACGCATGGCTTCTATCCTGTCATCTCCTCTTTCTCCACAGCTGAGCAGGTAAAGGGAGATTTATTGCAGAGTGGAACGGTGACGTCACGTTGCGAAAGTATTACTGGCAAGCTTGTGTGGGCTATCGTTTGGGTGATCCAACCGCCATGAAGTTTGGTAAGCGTCTGCAAGACGAGATTGTCCCCGAATGGTCTGACTTCTACGTCAATTACAAGCGCCTAAAGCAGTTTATTCATCATTCTGACCTTACTCGTGGTGCCTTTCGCGATGAGCTGTTAAACATTATCAGCGAAGAACTGGGCAAGGCTGAGGGCTTGATGGAGGAGCTCTTGGACGAGCTTCAAAAAACCCACAAGGAACTGCTGGAGCAGGAGCCTACAAGACCCCTTCTTCACCTGAACCGATACGGGCGTTTCTTTCGCAAGCGACTGCGCAGGGGTGCCGATTCGGAGACCACCGAGGATAGCGCCCTCATTAGTACAGGGTCTGATCGCGTGCTAGAGAGCGATGCGGAGGACGCCGCAGCTACAGGCGGGTGGCTGAGATTCTTCAAGCGCTTCTTTCTGTCTGTCATCGGGGATTCACAGATTCAAAAGGCAGCGGACAACACTCCACGTTCGCAGTTTATGGAGTGGTATTCCAACGCCCACCAACTGCAGCATTTTGCCGAGCTCAACCTCGAAGCCATTCATAAATCTGCCAAGAAATTGAAAAAGTGGCGATCGTTGGACGGTGATTTTTCTTTTATCATCGAGGCAGAGCTGAGTCGTTCCCGCCTCACCACGCTCATGCCGCGCCTCCGTGGGTTAATAGACGATATCAGCGTGGACTACGAGCGTAAATTCAAGGATCCACTGGATCCCTATGCGAACGTGACCCTCTCACAAGCCTGGCACGCCAAATGGCACTACGTGTTCTTGGCGGTGACACTCTTTTGTGTGATGATGTACTTCCCTCACTCGAGCAGGAACACGCCGGCGCATAACTGTGCGGCGCTGTTTGGACTGGTGATCGTGCTGTGGATCACCGAGGCTATTCCGTTTTTCTGCACAGCCATGCTCATTCCCGTTGTGGCGGTGCCTCTGGCCATTGTGAGGGATCCCACCACACACATGCCCGCCTCACAGAGGGTGGCTTCCGAGATAATACTTGGGAAGATGTTTAATCACATACAGATTCTCGTGATGGGGGGCCTTACTATTGGGAAGGCGCTTGCGAGAACCAACCTTGAGATGTATGCGGCTAGCGCACTGCACTGCCTCACCGCCCATCGCCCCTCCCTATACTTATTGGGCGTCATGGTGATCAGCTGTGTCCTCTGTGCGTTCGTCTCCAACGTGGCCTCTCCACTGCTGGTCCTCGGTGTAATTCAGCGAGCCCTGTGGCAATTTCCTGAGGGCACACGAGCACCCCACGGCATTCTACTCGGGCTTGCCTTCGCCTGCAATATTGGCGGTATGCTTTCTCCCATTGCCTCACCTCAGAACGCCGTTGCTATGACGACGTTGAGCTTTCACACTGTTTCCTTCGCTTCGTGGGTGGCCGTGGCTGTTCCTGTCGCCCTTGTCGCCCTACTTTTTGCGTGGGCCGTTGTATTGCTCGTGTGGCGGCCCTTCGAAGGCGTGCCCTACATCCCCCTGCAGGTTGTTGACGTGCAGGTGGACCGGGAGACTTCTTCAGCGGATCGCTTTATCGTACTCAGCGTATCGCTCTTTACCGTCGCGATGTGGATATTCTCAGGGAGCGTCCCCATCTTTGGTGACACTGGCATCGTCGCTCTTATCCCAATTATCGTTTTTTTCGGCATCGGCATCTTATCCAAAGACGACTTCAACACCCTCTCATGGCACCTCATGTTCTTGCTGGCAGGTGGGAACATGTTGGGACTCTGCGCGCACGACTCAAAGATGCTGGACATCATTGCTGAGACTCTGCGGGACACGCTGTCGTCAAAACCTCCATATGTCACCCTTGTTGCTATTATTGGAGTGGTGGGGCTTATTACGACTTTCGTTTCTCACACCGTGGCGGCTATCATCTTGTTGCCTATTATTGCCAAGATTGGCTTTCTTCTGCCCCACAACACTGGTCTCATGGCCATCACACCTCAGCTTTTGGTCATACTTAGTGCACTCATGTGCTCCGGCACAATGGCGTTCCCTATCAGCTCGTTTCCCAACGTCAACTCTCTACTCGCGGAAGATGAGAAGGGAAAGCCATATCTAAAAGCCAAGGATTTCCTGTTCTGCGGATGCATCATAACTGTGTTTTTTTCGATCTGTCTAGTTACCTGGATGGTACCCATTACTAATCTTGTTCTGCCTGATCATTGATGGTGCTGGGGGGTGAGCGCTGGAAGGGTAGGGGCTATACATACACAAAAAGGTTCAAGCCATGAGGGAGAGAAAGACGACCCAGCACAATTGCCCTCGGTGTCGTATTGTGTTTCGGTGCCCACACCGATAATCGTTGACAGTACAATTCTGCCCGGCAGAGGTGTACGGTTTTCCGCAGGGATTCCCTCAGCATCTTTTCCGTGCTTCATACTTGGAGTTGGGGTGCCTTCCCCCCCCCCTCCTCTCTCTTTCTTGAACCTTCTGCGTGCATTCTCAATTTTTTTTGCTATTCTCAAACGGGTACTCTACTAGAGCAGGAAGGTAGCCGGCGTTAGGCAGGGGTACCCAATGAGCCATCTTGAGCTGTATGAAACTCAAGAGAGTTTAGGGCGGCTGAAGCGTGGCGTGGCCCTCTCGGGCAATTACTTGCGCTGTATCGTGGCCGCTGTTATCCCGTCCCGCAGCCGTGAGTTTGTCGAAGGCCGCGTGCTCACCGTAATGGGAACGCTTGCGCCAAAGACCGAAAACATACCGGAAAACGTAGTGCGCTTGCATTTCTACGATGATTGGGCTACTGGGGTATCATTCCTTGACCCTGGTGACATTGTGATTCTCAAAGGCTTCCAGTTGGTTGACATTCCTACAATCCCCGGCGATGCGGCCGATCCTGGAATGTACTTTGTGATGCCTGTGGGGGAGGAGAGCGAGCTACGCGTGTTGCAGCGTGCTGAGCAAGGGGATGTAATGGAGATCACTGTGTCTGCGGCGTGCTTTGAGGCACCTCATATTCGAGTGCTGCCAAAGGCGGATGTCAACCAACTCTTCGCCGACAGTGCCAACACAAGCACTTGATAGCATGCAGTTTGCAGCGGGGTACTATGTAGTACTCTTCCTTGTTATACCTGCGTGCAGCAGTCCGTCGAGTTGCTTTCATCTTCCCGGTATGCGTTGACAGCAACCGCAGGGGGGAGTGAAGTAGTGTAGTCTGCAAGCGGTCCGTTCCTGCTGTCACCACCGTGCGCTCACAGTGGTTGGATTATCCACCGGATGCTACTTTCTTCCAACCCATGCCCACCTTCCACTTTTCGGCGTTAGCCAGCATCACTAAGTCCCTTTCTGCACAAAAGGCCTGACGGCTGAGCAGGCGGTGGATGCGATAGCATGTCCATGATCCTGCGTTTCGTTGTTGCCCTGTTGTGTTGCTCGTGGGCACTTGCATCGGGGTGGCCGTTGCACGCAATCAGTGACGCCGAAGGTGGGCTTCCCCTGGTCTCTGTGTTGGACGATACCCGAATTGACCGTGTCCATCATCAAGAGGGATATGCAATAATGATCGTTGCTTCGCTTACTCTTGCTCTGCTTGTGGTGAGCATCGCGTGTATTGGCTACTGCAAGAATCGGCCGTTGCCCTCACCGCGTTACGGCCATGTGTATCGTCCGCTTGACCTCGATCCTTCCCCAACCACCTCGGAGGGGAACCTTCTCCAGGTACCATAGAGCGCTTCACAGCAATATGTTTGACATATACTCAGCCCACCTTTGCTCTTATCGGTTGACCTCTACCGCCTGGTCGTGGGTGTTGGGCTTAGCAGCGGTGTGGCTCCCACTGAGACGGGTCTCTCACTATGTGTACAGATGTGCTCTGGGGCAGTTGCTGAAGAGTACACGTCGGGGATCGCTACATGAATTGGTATCGGTCTGCTTAATGATGGGCTCCTTTTCTTTTATGCCCACCGTTCTCTACATTCCCGCTACCATACCATCACACACGGGATGGGGGCTTAGCAGGGTATAGTGCGACTAGCTGCCGTGTTCACATCTGCCCAAGCAAGTGTGAGTGACTCTGATTTTCACAAAGGCCCGCGTGACGACTCTACACTGTTTAGAGGGTTGCTCTTCTTTTTTTTTAGTTCATCTGCTTAGTCCACCGTTAATGGCGGATGGATCGGAGGAGGCTCGTGTCCGGCGCTCCATTGTAAGTGTGGCCGCGGAGCACTATGATCTTCTAGCGCGTTCGATGGAAATTAATGCCAAGGTGGCGGCGGTATCGGCAGCAGCGCAGCTTGAGTCGAAACAGCTGATGGACTCACTACTGAAACTGCAGGTGTTCAATCAGAATATGTCCAATGCAGGAACCCAGTGGCGGCGACAGAAGCAACTACTGGGCGCAGCTGTGGGGCATCATCATAGGTTGCTGTCGCTGCTCGAGGCCCCGGTATTGCTGAGGGACTGTATTCGCAACGAAATGTACCACGAGGCACTGCTAGTGTTGGAGCATGTTGATCGATGGGCGCAGTACGCTCATCAGGTGGCGTTCTTCGGTCGTATCCATGCGGCGGCTCATGCCTCGCTTAAGTCCTCTGTGGAGGAGGTGCTTTTACCACGGCTGTCCGGACCTTTGACGATAGAATCAGCATTCAAGATGATCTCCTTTTTGCGTCGTCTTGGGATCTCAAATGTCCAGCTGCGCACTCTATTTTTACAGAAGCGTGATGCGTACATCACAAAATTGCTACGTGAGGCGGGGGAATGCGCGGTACCATCCTCGTGTATCATCAAGTATGCCACGGTATACAAGGTACAGGTGTGCGAGGTCATCATGCAGTACACTGCGTGCTTCCCCTCATCGTCGGATACTCAGTCGATGGTAGACGGTGAGTCCTGTTGGGACGGCGTGCTGCGTAGTTGGTGCCATGCCCGCGCGTGCATGTTCATCGATGTGTTTGCGGCCGTCATCCAGCGTATCACGACCGGCTCTGCGCTTAGCGTGGTGGTGGAGCAGTGCGGCAATTGCTCTGTGATAGCGGAGAAGGTGCACATGGATATCTCTGCTTCCCTCAGCTGGCTCGTGCTGCAGCGTGTGAAGACCCTTTTTGCGGCTCACATGGCGAGCGCGGTGAATGCCTACAACACGTCTATGCTCACCTTCTCGTGGCGCACGTTACCCTACAATGGTGCCTCCCTGCCTGCCCTCGATAACCCTCCCGGGGGGGAGGCCGAACGTTTTGGTAAAACACCCCCGATGCAACTCACGAACTGGCTGCCGCTTGCCTATGCGCTCAATGGAGTTCTGTCCTCCTTCAACAGTGTGCGTAAGTGTATGGTGCCCGGGGTGGAGCTTTTCTGCGCGGAGCGTGTGGCGGAACTTGTTCAGCACATTGCCGATGACCTGCTGCACCATCAGGACCTCGTCACCACCATGGAGGCAAGTGAACATGAGGTATATATTGGCTTTGTGAATGCCTTTGTGAACCTTTTTTATCCGTATGTGCGGACCAGTACGGGGGTACTGCTGGGCACGCACGCCGAGCACCACGTGAGCAGTTGTATCACAGAGAAGATGCAGTTGCTGCACAAGTTACTGCATTCCTTTGTCGTACCGGTGCATGAGCAGATCCCAGCACCACAGCCCCCTCCCGATCACGGTGGCCATCCAGTTACAGCCGCCACATCACAATCGCCCATAGTATTTTGTAATAGCCAATCAGAGGCGCCAAGCCAGGTGGGCCTACAGCTTCCTGGGGCTCCTGTGATATCGCCACAGCCTACAGATGCGCCTTCTGCAGGGACCGCACCTACACCACCAGGCATCCATCCACAGGTGTCGAATCCTTTGGGCTCGCAACTTCCAGGGAGTGGACAGTGAATATGCCTGTGATCACAGATGGTAGTGCATCGCTGGTGTCTTGGTGAACGTGCGCAGCGGGCATGGCTCATACGGTTTTTATTGTGGTAGCCACTTCCAGTAGCCAGTGTTTCCTTGTATATATATATATATACATACATTGTATCGGTGGATAGCTATGGAGTGTACGGGACTGTTTCTTGGCTTTTCTTTTGATGAGGTTGCTTTGACTTGTGTAAACCACACCACTGGGCTTACGGCGCTCCTACTCCTCTCCTCACGTTTTCCCGTTTCATGTGTTTGCAGACGAATCTTCCAGCTTCCGAGGCACTCATACAATCGTAGGGGTAAGAAGAGGTAGGCTTGACGATGGCTCTCACACCCTACACACAGGCATGCACGCTGTACACGGCTAACATTGAGGTGGCAGATCGTTGTGCATTGCAACGCGAGCATGAGTACAGGGCGGATTATTATGCTGCTAAACGCGATTACATACTGACCAAGGACCGCTTTAGCTCGCGGGGCCCGGCCCTTCCGCCACTGGACATTGAGGCTCAGTGTGACATCACCAGTTACACTAGTAGTCGGTGTCCCAGCATGCTTTGCTACTACGAAGATCGCCAGTGCCCGGGTGTGCGGGAAATTGACCTGCAACTGATGCACCGCGCGGAGTTGCGCCGCCAGGATGACCTCGCCAAGAGAGCGGCTCGCGGAAAATCTGCGGCCAAGCATTCGCGGCCAGATGAAGCGGTGAAGTCCTTACTGCGTTGCCAGAAGGATGAGTACGAGGATATCCTCGACATCCAGTCAAGTTTCTTCAGGGAGATTCTAAAGCAGCACAAGTTGAGCATATGTGGGGAACTTGAGCAATTCTACCACATGGAAGGCGTGGCCCGCAACACGATGGAGGACATTGAGGCGTCCACAGCCATTCAGCTTCTTGCGAACCTGCGGGAGACAATCACTCGGTTGGAACGTCAGATGTATTTACGCGCTTGTGGTGGTGGCGAAAGGAACTCAGCGCGCCATGCGTGCTCCCTCTCCAAGGAATCTGTGGCTGACGCACCCCTCTTTCTCGATAGTATGTATGCCGTGCCACTGTGGCAGCGAACGCTGACCATTCGTGAGGAGAGTAAGTCTGAGGAGGACATTGCCTATCGCTACCTGGTGCTGGCCGAGGCTACTCAACGCGATCTCACCGCCCGCGGATTCATTTGTCTTAACCCAGCCAACGGCCTCATTGAGCGTAATTCCAAAGTGCCCATGCCGTATCTGTTCAGCGAGGCACTGGCCTTTGCCTTCAAGGGCGAACGGACCTGTGTTCAAGCGGAGGAGGAGAGCGCCCGCATGAACATCGTCGATGAGGCTGTCACCACGTACGATGTTTTATATGAGGAATCGAGGCGCACACTGAGCGGTACCCCAGTGCCACCGAGCTCTGTACGATGAACCGTGTGCTGCATTTAAGTCTTTTTTCTGGATTCAAAGCTGAGAAGAGAGGGCTGACCGAGGACGGGTGCCTCCTTCTATCCTACTTGACTTTCCCTGTTTGCTTATCATTGCTTTGCCATATTGGGCCATTCGCATAAATCAATCAATTGTACCATGCGACAGCATTCGCATATTGCGTGCGGCGTGCTCCACAATGTAAAGCTGCAGTTTCCTGATCACCCTTCCTCGAAGAGGAAGTGCTTCTATGTACGAGGAGAGTGGCGTGGAGCACCCAGCCACTTCCCTGCGCCCTTTGGTAATGCTTCCTTGTTCTTGGTTCAGTTCCCCTCCCCCCCTTCCTGTTTTTTTTTAGAACCTGTTCTGACTTTTCACTGTGTGCGTGTGTATTGGCACCTTTCTTCATGTATAGGGAGTCCCATTGCTGATGCTGAGCAGGTGGGTAAATTGGCAGGGCTGCATACGTATTCTTTACTTTCTTTTTTTTCTTCTCTCGTTGCTGCGTGTCCCTTGTTGTAAAAAGATGTTAACCACATCGGTAACCGGCACTGGTGGTGCTGGCTGTATTGGGCTTTGGGGGTTTGACGGTGCACGTGAACATGCACGTGTGGATAACGGTAGGGGTTGGTATTGTTGCTATGTCGTTGAAATTCACCTCTGTTCTCTGCTCTCTTCAATCATATCGCACGGCATCTTTTTTTTTTCTCCATTTCATTAGGGTTTTAATATTCGTGTACAACACCGCACGCTGAAGCACCTACTGAGTAAGTGAAGAGTGTTTGCCTCTTGACTGGCAATTCGGCCCTCTCTTTACTCGCTCTTTGTTGCTCGCACTCGCCGTGCCTGCGGTGTGTGGGAACCATTATTTCTGGGGAACGGTGCCGCTTGCAGGTCGGTGCCTTCATCCTACCTCAGGCGGCTCTGATTGTATTCCCTCTTTTCGATCTGCTGAACGGCGGCTTACGCGTGTTTACTATACATAGGTGTTCCCCGCGTGCCGGGCCCTGCTCTCTGAGCCATGTATTCACAGACCGGTCCATCCAAGCGGTCACGCTTTCAGCCCGCACCACCTCAGCCGAAGAAAGAGAAGGTGCACCGCAACCCAAACCATGTGGCCAGAGATGCGATTGACGCGTACGGGAATGCAAACCCGTTAATGGACCGTCTGTACAGTGATGGCATCTCGAGCGGGGCTAATCTCGGCGTACCTAATCGCCTTGCTATTCCCACCCAACTTGGGGCCACGGCAACCCGAGCGGAACCAGACCTCACCGCTACCCCGGCCGCCGCCCATGCCGAGCCCGAACTGGCATCACACCAGGGAGGCCCTCGTGGGCACACCAGCTTTGTCAACTCCCTCCAACTTTTCCACCCTCCCTCCCACCGTGACGAGGATCTGAGGCGAGCTCTAGCTGCCGCAGCCGACAGTACTGTGATGTCCATGCCCAAGCGAAAGAAGAACCCGGCCAAGCTGGAGCCGCTTGGTACCGCCATGGCCCATCCGACGGGCATAGATGATCGCTCAGGCGCTCCATCTGAGGGGTGTGCCATGGCGACCACAGACGAAGCTACCTTGCCGAGTAGCCGTATTCCAAAGTTTCGCAAGCCCACCACCAACGCGCCCAACGAATTCGCCTATCTCGTGATGCGGCCGCGCGGGATTCGGGACGCGTACAATCCATATGACTTACAGGTGGTCTCACACCGTGATGCCAAATTTGACAACTATTACACCGTTTCCGCCGCCGGGGTAACACATTTTACCAACGACGAGGCGGAGTTCATTGAACTGTCGACGTGGGAGCGTGAGTGCCGCATTTTTGAGCAGCTCAGCGCGTTGCCCGTCTTTCGCGAGTATAAGAGATGGAAGAGCTTTGTGATTTGGCGCGCTCTCGTCCGCAAACACGCGATGCAGAACAGCCGCAACTTCCTCTCCAAAAATTTGTTCCACGTACACCCAAATCTCTCCGGCGTGCTTCTGTCAGTGCGTATGATCTGCCTCGACTTTGCTAGCAGTCACAACCTGTACCTTCCGCCTTCCGAAACGCGCACACTGAAAGGGTTCTGCATGGTACTGCAGTCTCACCTCGCTTCGGTGCGTACACTTCTCGAGAAGATGCTAAAAACGATTCGCAAGCAGGTGGAGGCGGCGTGTAAGTCAGCTATGCTGGCAGCCCAACTGGAGCGCGAGAAGGTAGCGTTGCTCGGCGAGGATGAGGGAAAGCGAAAGAGGAAAGTGGTTGACATCCGCGAACTTGGCGCGGAGCAGCAACCATCGTATATTGAGATGGCTCAACGCAAGGCCGTTTGCAAGCGACTGTCGGCCTTCATTAAGTTGTGCGACTACGTCGTCATTACGTGCCTGACCAAGCTCGCGGCGCAGGCGGTGAGGAACATTCGAGAGGACTTCCAGTACCCCAAAGCGGCGGGCGCGGTTGCGTCTGACGGCAAGGCATCTTCTCCGCATCCCACGCCTGCGGCGCATGGCGACAAGCACACCGTTGGCAAAGATAAGAAGCACGAGTTAAAGATTCCGTTCCACGGCCCCTTGCTTAGTCTGGAGGTGCACTACGCCGAGCAGGATAGACGTATTGAGGTGACGCCGTCCTTGGCGGAAATATCGGACTCGGTAGAGGACATCATTAGTGATTATATCAAGACAGTCGGTGGGGTTCCGCAGCTCTTAGCCATGGATACCTTCAAGGTGTATACGGACAACGCCGATCACAGCTATAGCGAGGCAGGTGGCGGCCCCGACGTACCCGAGATGGTGATGACGGAGGAGGATTACAAGCAGAACATGACCTCGCTACGTGATAGCATCTGTAACGCCTTTGGGGACGTAGAGCGCTACACCCGCACGTTCGACACCTACCGCGATATGTATATCAGCAATCAGAGCGTCGACACGGAGGCACTACTCCGGCAAAACGAGTCCATCGGGTTCTACCGTGAGCGTCTGTCACTGCATAAGAGCCAGATGGAGGCCGTCTCCAGTCGCATCCCCAACTCCAAGGAGGTGGCGCTATTCGTGGTGCAGACGGAGGGCCTGCGTGAGTTCTTTAGTCCCAGCCCACTGGCCTGTCTTCAAGCCATCCACAGCGTGCTGCCTGTCATTGCGCACCGCCAGAACGACTACTTGCTTGCTGAGCTGCAGAAACGAAACACCTACTTGGCGGCGAACCCCAAAACGGTGGAGCACTATGTCGAGTACTTGAATTATCACAAGGAGTTGGAAATGGGCTTCGACCAGATTGCAGCTTCGTACGATTTTATCAGGGAGTTGTTTACCCTTCTGCAGGAGGAAAAAGTGGAGATTAGCGAAGACGACGAGGAGACGTATCGCAACGGCACTCGCCCACAGTTTGATAAGCTGCGTACTCTTATGCAAGTCACTGAAGATAGCAAGGAATCCCTGCAGCGGTTCTTTATCCGCAACGTCGATGAACAAATGGAGCAGCTGCGGCACCGTATTGAGGTGGTCTACGACAAGGCAGGTCAGTCCATTGTGACGACGGGCGACGCTGACTTGGAGGATGCCATCGCGTTCATTACACAGCTTCAACAGGATGCGGAGGGGCTCGCGGCGCGTGAAAAGGAACTTCGCCGCTTTCAACTAGACATCGGCGCAGAGGAGACGACGGTGGACACGATGACGGATATGCTCAATGACGTTAATATCAAGGCTCGACTGTGGGTCGGCATTCGTGATTGGAATGACTTCGCGGAGGAAGCACGCAACTTAACCTTTGAGCAGCTTGATGTGCAGAACATCCAGGATACCGTGCAGAAGTACAGTGCTCTGGTGAAGCAGGTGTCTGCTAAACTGGCAGGAAACACCGCCGTGCCGAAGCTTCGGAGCAAGGTGGAGGAGTGGCGTCAGCTCCTGCCTGTGCTACAAGCGCTTACCAACCCCAATATGAAGCTCGATCACACGACGCGTGTGTCTAACGTGATCGGCAAGATCGAGGACAGAAACGGCAATTCTCGCACGCTGGTGGACTGGGGCGACCAGTTCACCATCGACATGCTCTTGCAGAACAACATTACCCAGTATCGCGACGAGATTCTAGCGATCAGCGTGGCTGCCACGGAGGAGGATAAGCTGAGACAGCACATTGATAAGGTCAACGCCATGTGGAATGGCGGCGGCCCGAAGCCACCAGCCGAGTTTCAGTTCCACACTCACAAGGATACGAAGGGAGTGTACACCCTGGTGGGGTCTTCTGTGGAGGATGTCACGGCGCTGCTGGATGACTCCCTGATTGCCATATCCACGATTGGATCCAGTAAGTACTGCCAGGGTGTGTTACGAGCGCAGGTGGACCGGTGGGACAACAGACTACGCTACATGCAGGAGACGATGGACAAGTGGACGGAGCTGCAGCGTAACTGGATCTACCTCGAGAACATCTTTGCCTCCGCGGAGATTCGCAGTCAGTGGAAGGACGACTCCAAGCGGTTTGAAAAAGCCGACCGATTCTTCCGTGACTTGATGCGGAAGGCGCACGATCTCCCCACGGCCTATCGCGGCTTACTCATTAATCCCCCATCCTTCGATCCAAGCGAGCCATCGTCCGGCAAGTCCTTGCGCAATGACCTGGACAACTACATCAAGGAGCTGGAGAAGGTACTGTCGAGCCTGGAGAAGAAGCTGGAGGAGAAGCGGCGTGCGTTTCCGCGCTTCTACTTTCTCAGCAACGATGATCTGCTGGATATTCTGGCCAAGGTCAAGACCCCTGAGCAGATGATGCCACACATGCTAAAGATGTTCGATGGCATCAAGAGGTTGACCTTCACCGAAGGAAATGATATCACTCACCTCGTCTCCATGGAGGGGGAACAGGTGGAGCTGATCAATAAGAACGTCAAGGCGCGCGGCGCAGTGGAGTCGTGGATGGATATGCTGGAGCGAGAGATGTTCTTCACTTTGCGAAAACATGCCCAGACCTGTTTGGAGGACTACGAAGAGCGCGGCGACCGCCATTCCTGGATGTTCCAGCACCCGGTGCAGTTGGTTCTCATCATGGAACAGCTTCTGTGGACTCGAAGTGTCGAGGAGGCTCTCGACAAACCAAACTCACAGGCACTTATGACTCAGCTGAAGGACGACAACTTTCGCACGCTCGAGGAGCTCGCGGGACTGACCAGTCGCCAGCTGTCCAAGGTGCAGCGCATCCTGTTGTCTACCATTATTACCATTGATGTCCACGGTAGGGATTTGGTTGCTGAAATGTGCGAGAATAACGTGCTTGAGACAAAGGAGTTTGGCTGGACCAAGCAGCTGCGCGCTTACTGGGATAAGGACGAGGACGGTTACGGAAACATCTTTATATGCCAGAACAACTCCCGATTCGTGTACGGCTACGAGTACCTCGGCGCTCAAGGCCGCCTTGTCATTACGCCGTTGACTGATCGTGTGTACATGACGGTGACCGGCGCCTTGAAACTGTATCTTGGCGCCGCCCCTGCTGGGCCTGCGGGTACAGGCAAGACGGAGACGGTCAAAGACTTGGCCAAGAATCTAGCACGGCAGTGCATTGTGTACAACTGCTCTGACGGCGTGACGTACAAGATGATGGAAAAGTTCTTTTCGGGTCTCATCCAGACGGGGGCGTGGGCGTGCTTGGATGAATTCAATCGTATTAACATTGAGGTGCTATCCGTCATCGCGTCGCAGCTGCTTGAGATCAAGCTTGCTCTGCAGAACGCCAAGGCGACGTTCACCTTCCAGGGGACCCCCGATGTACGTGTACGACCGACTTACGGCGCTTTTATCACCATGAATCCTGGCTATGCTGGCCGCACAGAGCTGCCGGACAACCTGAAGATTCTGTTCCGCCCTGTAGCTGTTATGACCCCAGACTTCCGCATGATTGCCGAGGTGATCCTGTACTCAGAAGGCTTTACCAATGCCAGGGATCTCTCGCTGAAAATCACCCAGTTGTACAAACTCAGCTCCGAGCAGCTCTCTCCACAGGACCACTACGATTTCGGCATGCGTGCGCTGAAGTCCATCCTCGTCATGGCAGGTGATCTGAAGCGCTCACAGCCGGGTGTCGAGGAGGATCTGACCCTCATCGTCGCCTGTAACGACTCTAATGTGCCCAAATTTGTGGCAGAGGATATTCCGCTCTTTCAGGGCATTATGCAGGACTTGTTCCCCGGCGTGACCTTTCCCGTTCGTGAGTATGAGGAGCTCCTACCTGCGATGCACGAGGTCATGGAGAAGAAGAAGCTTGTGGATGCTGGTGCGTGGGTTAGCAAAGGCATTCAGTTCTACGAGACCCTTATTGTGCGTCACGGCGTCATGCTCGTAGGAGTTGCGGGCACTGGCAAGACGGAGAGCCGGAACTGCATCGCCGAGGCGCTGGTGAACATGGGTGCTGCTGGCTCCTCTAACCCGATGGCCAAGCCAGTGCACCAGTTTATCATGAATCCCAAGTCTATTCAAATGCACGAGCTGTATGGCCAGCTAGACGTCAACACCAATGAGTGGAAGGATGGTGTCCTGGCGGTGATCGCGAAGAACTCCGTCCGTGACTCTGAACTGAACAAAGACCACCGCTGGATTGTCTTTGACGGTCCTGTGGACACCTTGTGGATTGAGTCTCTCAACTCCGTCCTGGACGACTCCAAGCTGCTTTGTCTGGACAGCGGCGAGCGCATCAAGCTACCGGATACCATTCACATGCTCTTTGAGGTGGCAGACCTGGCGGTGGCTTCCCCGGCCACCGTCTCGCGGTGTGGCATGGTCTATGTGGACTCGCATGACCTGCCGTGGTCCGCCATTGTGGGCCAGTGGGCGGAGACCAAGTTGGTGCGTGCAGGCGCGCAGCGGCAGTGCCGGGATTATATTACCTCTCTTTTCTACACGTACGTACAGAAGGGCCTTGACTGGCTTCGGATGCAGAAAGTGCTCATCAGCGCTGGTGAGATAAACGTGGTGCAGTCTATGTGCGATTTGTTTACAGCTCTCATGGAAGTGAACAAGGTGAAGCTTATGCCCGATCCGGAAGGGGCGACGATTCTGCCCCCCGATGAGACCGTCTTCCGCGAGCGTAATGAGGTGTGCCACGCCCTCTTTGCCTTTTCCTTTGTGTGGTCCGTTGGCGGCAACGTGGATCAGATGGGTATGGAGAGCTTCGACACGCTTGCACGGGCCGTGCTCGAGTCCGTTGTGCACTTCCCCAACAGTGGCAGCGTGTATGACTACACCATTGATTTCAACACCCGACTCTTTGTGCCGTGGGAAGCCCGTGTGCCTGAGTACACTTACGACGCCAACGTACCCTTTTTCAACATCCTCGTTCCCACAGTCGACACCGTTCGCTACAGCACCATCGCGATGACACTTCTGCAGTGTGGCAAGCCCCTCCTGTTCAATGGCCAGACCGGCGTCGGCAAGAGCGTCATCATGTCCGAGTGTCTTCAATCGAATAAGGAGGAGCTACAACTTTCTGTCATTACGTTCCAGTTTAGCGCGCAAACCTCCTCTGAGCGCACCCAGGAGTTGATTGAGACGAAACTGCGGCACAAGCGGAAGAACATACTTGGCGCTCCGCCTGGCAAGAGCGTCGTTCTCTTCATTGACGATCTCAATATGCCCGCGCCGGAGGTCTTTGGGGCTTCTCCGCCCATTGAGCTTCTGCGCCAGCTGATGGGGAACGGCGGCTTTTATGACCGCAAAGTGGCGGCCTTCTGGAAGTTTGTGCAGGATGTCACGGTCGTGGCAGCATGTGGCCCACCTGAGGGCGGCCGCAACCCCATAACGCCACGCCTCACCCGCCTTTTCCATCTTCTGCAGATCCCCAACTTGACGGATGACTCGATGAAGCGCATCTTCGGATCCATCCTGCGCGGCTTCCTGGAGCACAGGAACTTCAGCAAGGACGTCAAGGATATGGCCAATGCCATTGTGTCCGCCAGCGTTGATGTGCTAGGCAAGCTACGGAATGAGCTGAGGCCACGCCCGGCCACTCCGCACTACACGTTTAATCTGCGCGATCTTGCCAAAGTGGTTCAGGGCATCATGCAAGTCATACCGAGGGTATGCCGCGATCAGCGCTCCATGGCGAGGTTGTGGGTGCACGAGTGCATGCGCTGCTTCTATGACCGCCTCGCCACTCCCGACGACCGCCGTTTCTTTACAGAGGAGCTGATGATGGACTGCATCTCCCGCATGCTACCCGGCAGCCACAGCCATGAGGAGTACTTTGAGGGAGATCCAATCATCTGGGGTGATTTTCTCCGTTTCGGCGCCGCTGAGAAGGTGTATGAGGAGGCAGCCGAGTTCAAGCGTATTCCGCAAGTGTTCGACGAATACCAAGAGGATTACAATGCCACCGCTAGCGCAGCCCCGTCCGGCGAAGCCATACAGACATCTCAGCTCAATCTGGTTTTCTTCAAGGATCACTGCGAGCACCTGGCGCGTATCATTCGTATTATTCGCCAGCCCCGTGGAAACGCTCTTCTGGTGGGGGTCGGCGGCTCCGGTAAGCGTTCCTTGACGCGTCTCGCCGCTTACATTACAGAGAGCCGTGTGTTTGAGATTTCGGTCGGGAAGGGCTACAGCATGAACGAGTTTCACGAGTTTCTCCTGGAGGTGTACACGCACGCCGGTGTGCACTGCAAGTCGAGCACGTTCCTCCTCTCGGATAACCAAATCGTACACGAAGCGATGCTGGAGGACGTCAACAGCATGCTCAACTCCGGCGAGGTGCCTTCGTTGTTTTCACCGGAAGAGCGGGAAAAGCGAGTGAACGCGTGCATCGAGGCTGCGCAGCAACAGGGTATCCACAGCCGCGAGGACGTCTACAACTTCTTCATCTCTCGCGTTAGGGACAATATGCACATTGTGCTGTGTATGAGCCCCGTCGGCGATACCTTCCGCACTCGATGTCGCCAGTTCCCCTCACTGACGAACTGTTGTTCCATTGACTGGTTTGACGAGTGGCCGCTCGTGGCTCTCTCCGGCGTGGCCCAGAGGCTGCTAAAAGATCTTGAGGGATCAGTACCGCAGGACTTTTACGTCAAGCTGCCCGAGCTATGTGTCGATATTCATGCGACAATCGTCCAGGTGGCGCAGGAGTACTGGGATGAGCTCCGACGCCGCTACTACATTACCCCGACGTCGTATTTGGAGTTTATTGAGACCTACAAGGGCTTACTGAACGAGCGCCGCTTTGTTATCGAGGAGCAGCTCTCGCGAGTTGAGAACGGCAAGGAGAAGATGAAAGAAACGGACGAAACGATTGCAAAGATGAAGGTCGAGATCGAGGTCAAGCGGCCGCAACTGGAAAAGGCTTCCAAGGAAACGGAGGAGGTTGTGGCTGACCTGAAGGTGCGGCAGGCCAAGGCGGGGGAGGTGCAGGTTCAAGTACGTGCCCAACAGGAAAGTGCCGCGGAGCAACAGTCACAGGCATCGAAGATTGCAGCGGAAGCCAATGGCCGGCTCGCCGAGGCGAAACCGATTATTGACAGGGCAAAGGCCGCCCTTGACACGATTCAAGCCAGCGACCTCAACGAACTGCGATCCTTTGCTAACCCCCCATCCGCGGTGCTCAAAACGACCCAGGCATGCATGACGATGTTCGACCCGAAGGATTTCAACGGCGCCTGGTCCGGATCGATGGACTGGAAAGGAGCGCGCGAGTTCCTCTCTTATCGTCCGTTGTTGGATATGATCCGCAACTACCCGACGGATAACGTCAAGCCGGTGGTGTTGCAGAAGATTCAGAAGTACATCAACGACGAGGAGTTCACGGTGGAAATATGCTCCTCCAAGGGGTCGCAGACCTGTGGCAGCCTGTGCGCGTGGGTGCACGCAGTGAACGAGTACTCCAAGGTGGTGAAGGAGGTAGCACCGATGCGGGCGGCTGCGGCGGAGGCTGAACAGCATTTGGCAGAGACCAATGCAAAACTGCACGCGGCACAGCAACAATTGCGTGACGTTGAGAAGGAACTGGCTCTTCTACAAACCAACTACGAAAAGAGTCTCAGGAAGAAGAATGATCTGGAGGCGGGCCTGAAAATTTGCATCGCGCGACTCGAGAATGCCGAAACGCTGTCGAGTTCGCTGAAGAGCGAGGGTGTGCGCTGGACGGAGAACATCAATAATCTCAAAAAACAGCTAAGTGACCTGCCACTGCAAGTCTTCGTCGCATGCGCCTGTTCGGCGTACTTCGGTGCCTTCACCCCGCTGTTCCGCAAGCGCCTTGTTTCGCGGTGGACAGCGAAAATGCGAGAACGCGGCCTGAATGTTGAAGGGTGCACAATCAGCAGCACCCTCGGCGACCCTGTTGACATACTGAACTGGCAGGTCAACGGTCTTCCCACTGACGAGGCATCCACCGAGAACGCGATTATTGCCATGCTCTCACACGCGCCTCGCCGCTGGCCGCTCTTCATTGATCCACAGGAGCAGGGCGTGAAGTGGCTGACACAGCAGTTCGGCGGCAGCGCTGGCCACGGCGCGGCAAAGTCGGGCAGGGCGACATTGAAGGTCATTAAAACAACGGAGCCGACATGGATGCGAACGTTGGAGGCGCAGATTCGTCTAGGCGGTGTAGTAGTACTGGTTGATGTTGGGGAGTCTCTGGACCCTGCACTGGAGCCACTCATCTCTCGTCGCATATTCACCGCGGATGGGGGCTCGCCGCAGATTCAACTCACACCGCAGTCAGGTCCGGTGGACTACAACCCCAATTTCCGATTCTTTATCTGCACGAAGTTGCCCAACCCGACTTACCTTCCCGACGTTAGCACGCGCGTTACTCTGCTCAACTTCACGGTTACTCTGGAGGGTCTGGAGGATCAGATGCTGGGGGAGGTGGTGTCCGTGGAGAAGCGCGATCTCGAAGAGGAGAAGAACCGCATCATTCAAAGCATATCCGAAGGACAAAAGAAGCTGAAAGTCATCGAGGAGACAATCCTAGAGCGCCTCAAATCGACGAAAGGCAACATCTTGGATGACAGGGAGCTGATTACAGAACTAAAATCGGCCCAGTCCAACGCCGAGGTTCTCAGTGCCAACCAGAAGGATGCAAACGAAAAGATGGAGGTTATCTCGGCCTCCCGTGAGCGCTATCGCGCCGTTGCCGTCCGGGCCGCTGTACTGTTCTTTGTCTTGGCGGATATTGCCCGTATTGACCCAATGTACCAGTACTCCCTGCAGTTCTTTGTGAAGCTGGTGCATTACGAGCTGGAGACCACCAAAAAGCCTGTGGGGTACTCGGAGGATGACGCTGGGATGCTTCAGGTACACCTCGACACTATCATCCGAGGGCTCACTCTGACGACCTACAAACAGATCTGCCGAGGCCTGTTCAACAAGGATAAGACCATCCTGTCGCTGCTTATTTGCACAGCTGTTTCACGTCAGAAGCATGAAATTGCAGAGGAAGAGTGGCAGTACTTCATTCGCGCCACAGCACTGATATCGTCCGAGGTGGCCGAGCAGCCGTTGGAGTTATCGTGGCTCAGTCGATTACAATGGGAACTCACCGAGACACTTTATCGCACAGTGCCCGTATATCACGAACTGGGCGAGAGCCTGCGCCGCAATCCGAGGGAGTGGAAGGCGTTCGTTATGGATGACGCCCCACAGTCCGCCGTCGTGCCTTGCGGGTGGAACGAACGGTTGAATCCTTTCCAGCGCATCCTGCTCCTCCGCTGCTTCCGTGAGGAAAAGCTTTTCTTCGCCTTGGGGGATTATGTAAGCCAGTCAATGGGCCCACAGTTTATGGAGCCACCGCCGTTCGATCTGGTGAGCACGTTAGAGGACAGCTCCCCGTCAGTTCCTGTCATTTTTGTGCTGTCCCAGGGCGCGGATCCGATGGATGCCCTGCAGGCCTTCGCGGCAAACGAAGGGAAGGAGCTGCGGTACGTTTCACTTGGCCAGGGGCAGGGTGATAATGCCAAGCGCCTGATCGCCAGCTGCCGCCAAAGCGGTGCTTGGGCCATGCTGCAGAACTGCCACCTGTCGAAAAGCTTTATGCCGGAGTTGGAGGTGCAGGTGGCTGCCTTGCAGGCACCCAGTACGGAGGTGCACCCGGAATTTAGACTCTGGCTGACCTCCATGCCAACGGACTTCTTCCCCATCTTCGTGCTGCAGTCGAGTATCAAACTCACCAATGAGCCCCCTACTGGCCTGCGAGCGAATATGATCCGCTGCTTTAACGACCTCACCGAACAAGAGTACGACGCCTTTTCTGACTCAGAGAACATCGGAGGCATACCAAAGGGATTTGCCTTTAAGAAGCTGCTCTACGGGCTGTGCTTCTTCCACTCGGTTGTACTGGAACGCAGAAAGTTTGGCCCACTCGGCTGGAACGTTCGCTACGAGTGGAATGACACGGACTTCCACGTGTCAAAACAGTGGCTGCGACTGTTCTTCGAGGAGCAGGAGACGATCCCGTGGGAGTCGCTCGAGTACATTATCGGCCAGATCAACTATGGTGGACGTGTAACGGACCCGCAGGACCGCGGCACGTTACAGACGATCCTCCGCAACTATCTGTGTCCCTCCATCTTGCGCGACGAGCACACCTTCAGCGAAAGCGGTAAGTACTTTGCCCCACCCGGTGTCTCGCTGGGGGATACAAAAGCTCATATTAGTGACATGTCCTTGGTGGACGACCCCGAAGTGTTTGGTATGCACCAGAACGCCAACCTGCGATACCAATTGCAGACATCGCAGTACCTGCTGGCGACAGTAGTGTCCGTTCAACCTCGTATTGTAGGCAGCAAGACAGGCACCGGCCCCACGCCCGAGGAGGAAGTGAAGCGAAAGTGTAAGGAGTTCGAGGCGTCCTTGCCGAGCGTCATATCCCGCGAGGAGGCGGGCCCCCACAGCTTCACAACCCTCGCAAATGGACTGCCCAACTCCATGTCCACCGTGCTGGCGCATGAGATGGTCAAGTACAACACACTCATCTCCCGCATACGGCAGACATTGGCGGATATGCAGAAGGCGCTCCAAGGTCTCACCGTTCTGTCGGCTGATCTGGACGCAATGTACACTTCCTTTCTTGCGGATCAGGTCCCGCAGCTTTGGAGCTCCGTTTCGTACGCGTCACTCAAGCCCCTGGGAGCGTGGTACCGCGAGTTCCTCGAGAAGGTGGCGTTTATTCGTACGTGGGTCCAGAAGGGCGAGCCTGCCGCCTTCTGGATCGCCGGTTTCTTCAACCCCAGCGCTTTCATGACGGGTGTCTACCAAGCCTTCGCTCGAGCTGAGGGGGTCTCCGTCGACAAGCTCGGGTTCAAATACGAGGTGATCGATGTGGAAGTGGGCCAGCTGACCTCTGGACCGTCACGTGGCTGCTATGTGTACGGAATCTTTACCGATGCATGGCGTTGGGACTCGCAGCGGCAGGTAATGGCCGATTCCCTGCCTGGCGAGCCCTATGCCGTGCTGCCAGTAGTGCATTTCTTACCGGAGCCCAGTCACACGAAGCCAGCTAATTTCCACTCGGTGCCTCTGTATCGCACGACGATACGTGCGGGTGTGATATCGTCTCTTGGTGCAAGCTCCAACTATGTGCTCTCTGTGGAGATGCCAACAGACGAGTCGTCAGATTACTGGCTTCTGAAAGGTGCAGCGTGCGTCTGTGCGCTGGATCAGTAAGGAGGGGGGAGGTCGAGGTACCGGACTGCGAGGTAGGTGCATCGTATCTGTTTGTGATGACACATCGTTGACGAGGGTGGCGTACATCTGGAGGTGGGGGACCGTTAGAGGTGTGATGAGGGAGGGAGCGATGGGGAGTGCCGCTGAAGTTGAGTGTTTCTTGGTGGGTGCGGACACACCAAAGGGGGCGGAGGCTTGGGAGAGGAAGGGCGATCAGCCCTCTCATGTTCAGAACAGCATCGCGCTTGGGTGCATGTAAGTGATAATACAAGCATTGTTTGATGTACTATAAACCACATAGACGCCGCTACAATAACGCCACCAACTAATTGGGTTGCCGATTGGATGGAGGAGGGCGTTTGGTTTACGTGTGGTCTGCTACATGTTGGTAGCGTTTAGAAGGAAAATAAAAAGACTCTAGAGCGCTGTACTGCGTGCATGCAGTCGCAGCCTTCGCCGCGAGTAGCGGGGCGGGCGAAGGGAGGGACAGCTTTATGTGCGGTAAAAGGCGCAGCGGTGCCGACAGGATATGAATTCACTACGGTCCCAGGAAGGGGTGCTCAGTGGTGTCAATACAACGCTTCTTGGGAAATCCCCACTACCTTGGTTGTTTTACTGTGTGCTGTGTAGGCAGCTAGCATCTACATCATGGTGAAG
>JAIZPF010000073.1:34041-50810 GCA_020509355.1 Blechomonas ayalai | reverse complement strand
AAGAAGCGCATGCAGAAGGCCATTGCTGCCCGTAAGGCGAAGAAGTAAATGCTGCTGTACAACCGTACCTTTTTCATTTTGAATAAGAAAAATCGCTTGGCCTATGCTTTCCTATGTGTGTCGGGAAGGAGGGGAAGTAAATGCATGCCTGGGTGTGTGATCAGTAGAGACCAACCATGGAACCGGGATACTGCTGTTTCGTATGAGCTTGCCTTTTCTGCACGTTACTTTCCTCTGATTCTTTGTCAGCTAGCGACTAGCCGTTCGTCTTTGTACACCGCCCCCCCCCCGCCACACCTACCTGCTTGCCTACAACTTCCAACGAGAGGCGCCCAATGAGTGCCGAGGCCACCACATTTGAGGACTTGGTCGTGGAATGGCTGTCCGAGTCGATCTCCATCCCCCGAGGTGATAAGGTCCGTGTGCTGGGAAACGAGTTAGCCGATTGCAGGCGCGGTAACACGCTGCTAAAGCGCGAACCGGTCCCTGACGGCTGCAAAAATCTTATCATTTCTCTGGATAAGGCAATTAATAGCGTGGATATCAGCGCCCTGCGCGAGGCAGCTGAGAGGGTGACGATATCCACAGACCTAGACACGTTATACGAACTGCTTGACCCAGAATGCGTGCTGGTTCTCCACTTCAACGGCCGCCAGGTTCTTATGGCCAACGGCATAGAACAAGTGGTGGATGAGCTGTGTAAGCAGCAGGAGTCCATTCGGCGAAATCGGGTGGACCTTGCCGTCCCGCGTACTTCCTCTACTTCCAGCGTAAGAGCCGTTTCTGAGGTTCGTAGTTGGCCCCATCAGCCGCGCTGTGGGACGGCGGGGAGCCTCTTTGATGTGGGCTCTCACGTGACGTACTACACGGATGTTGAAAGAACATCACCTCTCTTTTCACTTGTGACGATGTTTTCCTTCTCTCCTGACGGCCGCCGTATTGAGTGTATGAACTGCACGCTGGTGGTGCATGATCTGTACAACACCAAGGATGTTTTGCAGACTATTCATTTCGGTACCCCGCTCCTGGGCCACTGAAAAGAAAAAGCGACTCGGTTTTAAAGTTAGGGTGGTGCCCACTACCCGCTCTCCAACAAAAACCTTCTCCCCATATTGCGTTGTCCACCCCACATTGTAGGGCACCCGTTTATTGTTTTCTGTGGTGCTGACGGTGGAGTGGATGTGGGGAAGTATTTCGTTTGCTTTTTTGTCCCGCTGGAAGTGCCTCCTCGCACAGCTTCCGTTAGGGGTGTGTAGGACCACATAACGTCCTCGCCACACCCTTGCTGCATGGTCTACCTCTGTGTGCATTGCGTATGCATGTCTCACTTCCATCTGCGCCATGATATGAGTGCTATCACTAGGTCACGTTGTAGTGGTTGTTGCTTCCTCCTACACCTTCCCGGCGCTCACAGAGAGAATTTCTTGCTCGGCCCTCTACCATGCCTGCTGTTAAGGTTGCAATTTCTGGAGCAGCTGGGCAGATTGGTTATGCAATGTTGCCCGTTATTGCCCGTGGCGGCATGTTGGGTAGTGATGTTCATGTCGAGCTGCAACTTCTGGAGATCCCGTCTGCACTCAAAGCTCTCGAGGGTATTCGAATGGAGCTGCTTGATTGCGCCTTCCCCTTGCTGGATAAGGTCACCATCACGTCCGATCCACGTGTTGCCTTCCATGGGATTGAGGTGGCAATTTTGTGCGGTAGCTATCCACGCAAGGATGGCATGCAGCGCAAGGATCTTATTGGGTGCAACTCAAAAATATTTGCTGAGCAGGGCAAGGTGATGGGCGAAGTGGCTTCCCCCAACTGCCGCGTGTTGGTGGTTGGAAACCCTACCAACACCAACGCTCTGATATTGCTCCGCTCATCTGAGGGAAAGCTTAACCCCCGCCATGTCACTGCCATGACCCGTCTGGACCACAACCGCGCCCTCGCTCTGGTTGCTGAGCGGGCCTCGGTTCCACTCTCGCAGATCAAGAACGTCATCATCTGGGGCAATCACAGCGCTATCCAGGTACCTGACGTCAACAGCGCCACCATTGGCAGTGTCCCCGTTCGCGAGGCCGTTCGCGATGACGCGTTCTGGGATGACCTTTGGATTTCCACCGTTCAGAAGCGTGGCGACCAGGTAATCCAACTGCGCGGGTTGTCATCTGCCATGTCCGCCGCAAAAGCTGCTGTGGACCATATGCATGACTGGATTCTAGGAACGCCTGAGGGTACGCACGTGTCGATGGCGGTCTACTCCTCTGGTAACCCGTACGGCATCCCGGGCGATATCATCTTTTCGTTTCCGTGCACGTGCCAGCAGGGTGAATGGTCCATAGTGGCCGACCGCACAGTTACACCCGCGGTGGCGGAGCGTCTGGAGGCAGGGGTTAAAGAGCTGGAGGAGGAGAAGGCACATGCAGTAAGTATGATTGGATCTAACTGACGGGGTAGTTTTTGTTTTTGTTTTTTTCTTCCGTGTGCATTTAACCTGCACGTGGTTCAGCTGATAGCGCTTCTGGGCGTATCGGATACTGCAGTGCGTATCCTCCGCCGGTCTACTCACGTAGGTGAAGGCCAACGCGTATATTTTCTATTGCATGCCTCAAAAGACGCTTCCCTTTCACATATGCTTGTTAATCAACACGTTTCGTGTTCTGTTTATTTATCAGAAGATGAGCTCATCGTAAGAGGGCAATGGGTGAGGGGCATTGGAGAAATTACCCAGCGCTCGTGCAGGGGAATAGTGATATGTGTGTAATGAAACCCAAATATGTTGTGCATGAAAGGTGGAGAGGAGACCACCGTGACGGGAAATCAGGAAGGGTCCCAATGCGGCTCATTTCTGGTAGCCAGGTTGACCTTCACCTGCGGTGCAGCAGCTGCGTATTTTTTCCTTTATGCTCTTCACCCTCTTGGCATCGACATCCAGCAATAGATCCCTGGCTCATCTTTGGTAACTCTACTGTTTCTGCTTACACCTAAACACATCCCTGTGGAAGTTTGGCGATACTGCATGCTTGAGGTGCACACAAAGTCCCGCGCTAACCGCGCCGTGGCTGCACTCTCCGAGGCAACGGGGGAGTACGTTTTTCTTAGTCAATCACCACTAATTAACTCAGGGCCCCGGATCATTGGTGCAGCTGAGAATCGCCAGCTTGCTCGCTATGAGAACTTTGATGCACTTGTGCGATCTCGCCGACAGTCCTATCCCTTGACTGCGATACTCAAGGAGTGGGAGGGCCTTCAGGTCCCCCCAAAGCCTCGAGACGAGTTTTGTGTATTGCACCAGACCGTCGTGCAGCATATTTTTGCTTTCCTTGGTCACACATCGCTTTCCCTCGTGCGGTTAGGTTCGACCTGCAGACGACTACGGCGTTTGGTGCTGCAGAGCTGCGCACCGAGCGTGGTTGATCTGGTGCCCACGATGATTAGTCTGGAAGCACTCGGCCGCCCGTTATCACTCAACTCCCTTGCAGCATACTTTGACACCCACACACGGGGGCAGCATGTCCAAAAGCTCGCACTAGTTCATAGTAAGCATGCCTCGACAATACCACTAGATGTAGTGGCGCCGGTCTGTGACATGGCCGCCGTGCTCCGGTTGACGGCTTCCCTCCCTTGGCTAACCGAGTTAGACCTTCGTGGGGTACGGTGGCCGTCCCACTCACCGCTCCTACCGCTATTTCTCAATGACTTGCACCTCGTCGCGCCCAAGTTGGCGTCTCTGAAGATAGGTGTAGAACTTCTGCAGAGCTGGATGCCGGGGTGGTGGCTGCGGCAACCAGATTTGCACACGCTGGTAGTGGGCTCGCGAAGGGATGGGTCGGTGGCTGCGGGAAAGCCTCTCACTCCTGTAGCGTTACAGGACGATGTATTCAACCTCATTGCGTGCGAGAAACGCAGCTGGAGGATTAAGTTCTGGTGCCCGCTAGAAGGTACCTCCCTTAGGCGTCTGCTTGCACCGACCATCATATTCCCCGACCTCGTGGAGCTTGGGGTCAATTTGCAGGGGAATCCCAACGTGCTGGTGACCCCGGATCTCGCGCCGTCCAGTGCCGATGCTGGTGGACAAGAGGGGAGGAAAAAACAGAAGCGTTCCATTGTCTCGGGCGAGGAGGGGGAACTTTATGTGTTTCCCCGTCTGACGGCCCTCACCGTCGCCAATGTAGACGAGCGCCCTCTTACAGCTGTGGAACTGCTAGCCAGGCTGTACGTGCTTGCTCCAAAGCTGCGCCATTTCACCGTATGCACCACGGCACGTGCTCCACCACCCATAAAGACGAAAGGACGGCGGCCTGTCGCTGGTACGCGGGTGTGAATGCTTCCGACCGAAGTGACTCTGCTTTCATGTCGAACTATGTTCTCTTTCATTGTGTGTGTGTGTGGGTGTGTCGCAGCCATACAAATTTATGTAAACCTCTCTTAGGCGAAAATGACGGTGTCCCCTTGGCTTTGCTTGCCTGTTGGCTTCCTCGATGCAGCATCAGCACAGGAGACAAACAATATGCTGCTGCAGTGTTGGGTCACCCTACGGGGGCCGCGATGGCGAATGCACCACCAGCACTCATGATCGTGCTGATGGATCTCTTTCACCGACAGCTTACGCTCTGCCTTGTCGGGCGTATGTCTACTTGTGATTTACTGAATCTGCAAGTCACTGATTGGCCTCGTTGCACTTCCTCCTCTTCAGTTAACTGCGAAGCACTTAGGGCGGGGGAGGAGGACGCCCGGCGGTTGAAGGCGCACCGATCAAAACGGCGGAGTGGGACAAGTGCGGATGCAGCAAAAGACCATCGATTGCTGCGAGTGTTCGGTTCCACTAGGGATCGATGGCCCACAGCGTGCAGTGCTCATTCTTCCATGCCAACACATGATCCATCTGGCCTGCAGCGAGTACGTTACACGGCGCGCCAAAGTTCTGTCAATGCTGGACGCAACGGAAGGGACCACGGGTGCACCAATATCTGCCGAAGCGAGGCATACACAGGGTGCAGCCTGCTTTCACTGCCCCGCATGCCATCAGCCAACGGAACACTTGATTCCGCTCTTTGTTGCTTCTGAGGTTGACGGAGGGGGCGCTGAGGACTCGGGGACGATGCAGAAATATCAGCGCGTAATAAGCACCCAGAAGCGAGCCCTGCATCGGCTGAACGCCCTGTATAGTAAACGAAAAGCAGTCACCCGTTTAGCTCACCAATGTGCTGCGCTGCACAGCAGATGCTTTTCGTTGCAGAAGGTTGCGGAAGAATATCAGCATCTGCTCCCGGGTCTCCGCCCTCTCATACCTTCGGATTCACATGCATCAAGCCTCATGCCGCAGGTATTTTCTGTAGATGACATGGGTGTGACGGAGCTGGAGCTGTTTATTGCGCAGATGTCGCCTTCGCTAGACAGCATGTTGTCGGAGCTCCGCCGTGCAAAACGTGAGGAGGAGCGCCTAGGAAATAAGCTCAGTGCATTGAAATCTGAGTATTGTGCAGCGAGACAACGCCCAGCAGAAGCAGTGCAGCAAACATCGCACTCTACTGCATCGCCACTGGGGCCAAGAGCATCTGCATCTCCGGTAGAGAACGTTGGTTCATCAACTGAGGTGACTGTGTCGGCGTCCCTCACACGCCCTGCCGGTGTGGATGTTATCATGTCCGACGAGGAGGAGGGAATCCCAATGAAGCGGCAAGTTCGTAGGCGGCGTCTGGAGGCCCTTGCCATTGACGTCGATAAGGAAATGTCTGTTCAGGCGACCCCCGAGGAGATTATTGTGGATGCCCCTTCAAGGAGCGCCAGTGTATCAAAGCATGTGCACACCGTGGTGATCGATGACGATGATGATGACGATGTGGTGATGAGGATGGCGCATACACGTCCTTCCCCTCCATCCGGTGATGCCGAAGAGGAACCACTCTTGCTTGTGCCGTGCCACGTCACCACAGGGGAGCGGCGGGCGGTACACTCGCGTTATCTCCGGCTTCTCCCTCGACGGGAGAATCATCTGTGGCAGCAGTCGATTCATTTCTGAAGCAGCGACAACTATGTGGGCTTACGCCCGTCCTTTGTTTTCTGTGCACGGTGTACAGACTCGCAAATGTATGCTACGAGCATTGGTGTCATCTTACTTTATCCCGCTAGGGGCGGATGGGTAAACGCGTCCTTCCTTAGGCACGCCCGTATGACGACCACTGATGCATATTTCCCATGCTACATGTTTTCTTTCATCTCCCTTGTTCCCTTTTACTCGGTTTGCATGACTTCTCGTGTACATGCTGTACGCTCTCCGTAATCTACCCTCCAACCTGGATATCACTCGGCTTTCCCAATAGTGGGCCCGCGAGCGATACGAGAGATACGCACAAAGCGTTGTGCGCCGGGTATACATTTTGTTCTTGCCCACCCCAACTCGCCCACCTCGGTTGATGAGTGGCTTTGCTCTCCCGCCTCTGCGCTCTACTGTGCCGTCGGGGCGCGATCGAGGTAAGCCGGTGGCACCTATTGGCAACGCGACGCTCCCTGCCTCACATTCGTGCAGAACGCAACATGCTGCAGCCACCTATAATGAAAAATTCCCACGAATGCCCGCTCGGCATCCGGCTGCTCTGCCGCCCCCCAGCCGTTCTTCCTCTCAGTGCAGCATGGATGTGCAACGTCTGCATCAGAAACGGTGTACACTGGAGTGGCTCGAAAGACGAGACGAACTTCTTCGCCGCGAACACAGACAACGAGCTATGCTGTGTGGTCGTGAATACGAAGGTCGCTACAATCTACAGTGGACTTTTCATAGTGAGCAGACCAAGTTGCAACGCGAACGCGTCATGCTGCGTAAGAAGCAGCAGGAGACTGACCGACAGAGGTATACCACCTTTGTGCAGCACTACGAAGAGCGGGGGAGCATGCTTTCTACCGAGGTACAAGTGCGGCATCAACTGGTTGCAGAGGAGCAACAGGAACGTGCTTTTATTGTTTCCATGTCAGAGCTGGGGGAGCTTCATCTCGAGGACCGCACACGGGAGAAGGAGCATGCCGCCGCAGAGGTGCTATTCGAGGACTCCAGTGGCGTACGGCAGCTGCAGTTGGACATAGCACAAAAGTCTTACAAGGATCAGTTGTACTTTATGCCGCGGGAGCCGCTTGCCCTTGTGAGCTCAACGGTGATCACAGGAGTACCAAGCAGCCATGCGCAGTTTACCGCAAGGTCTCGCATGGTATACCTTATGGACTACGCTGTGCACGAGGAGGAATTTGCTGTGCGGCAGAGGCTGCGTGTAGAGGAACAACTAGAGCGACTGCCACTGAGCTGGACCATCAGTGTAGGACACCTCATGCTCCATGAGGAACCTATTGAGCGAGGGAAACTGTACGAACTGATTAATTTTGGCTCTTGTCAGAGTCGGCTCGCTGCACTGATTCGTGTTCAGCGATGGTGGCGGCTCCTGGCGATTATGCCATGGTTGGAGAGGTGCCGCCGGGCGCTGCGTATGCAACTGCAGGCGCGGCGGGAGGCTCGCACCTCGCGCGATCTGCTGTTTCTTGTGAGCAAGATGGAGCGAGAGGGACCGCGACGCGCGGTAAGCGCTGAGCTGGCTGCTGTTGAGCGTGCGGCAGAGTTGCGCTACCCACAGTTGCTTGATTACTACGTGTTTACACTAACACAGTTGGCGCTCAACATGCCGCCAGATCCGCGGCACCATTCCCTCTGCACACCTCAAGGGTACGATCTGAGTGGCGGTAGTGCTGGCACCCTACGGCCATTGCCGGTCGCGTTGGTGTCAAATCGGCTTTTTCTGCGGTATCGCCTACCGTACGAGGCGTGGCGGGCGGCACGCTGGAAAGAAGGGTCTCATGCATACGCACAATGCATCGCAACAGTGGTGAATGAGGAATATGCTGCGCGCGAGGTGGTTGTGACGGCTGCGTGTCAAAATGAGGCGTCGCTTGTAGCGTATCACTCCTGTCTGTTGCGCGGTTCGCGTGCGGTGATTGCCATGGAGGACGCTCAGGCGCGCCTATCCCTCGAGGAAGCATACCATCGAGACATCCTTCTGAGTGCCCAGAACGAGGGCTACCGCGCCCTGAGTGCGGAGCACAACCAGCTGCTGAGTGAGGCGGAGGCGTTGGCTCGCCCCTTTTCCCTTCTCATTGATCAGGAGGCAACTGAGCGAGGAGGGCTGCAGCACCTGGCGGATGTTCTTCGCGACGAGCAGATGGCTGGGTTTTGGCGCTGGGAAAACCTGCGCGATTACCGTGCACGTCTTGCTGCTTCTTACGGATCCAAGCGGAGCTGGACCCTGGCGATGCACGCGGGGGCTGGACGCAAATTCGTCTCGTTGGACTCAGCAGCCGCTGTTGTAAGGCGATTCTTGGGGCGTGTAGCGCACCGACGGGAGGAAGAACGCCGCAGCGTGCCCACTGCCGTGACGCTTGAAATGCAACTGCAGCACCTACGTGATGTAGTGATAAGGCAACTCTCTGAGCTGTACCAGGAGCGCCAGGAGGAGATGCATGAGTGCGGCATGGAGAGTAATGGTATGCGTCTGCTAGCCTCGTCCCCTGCGCAGGAAGGTGTTGTAGGCAGTGTTGTGGAGGACGGTGGAAGTCCAGTACCCGCAGATGAGCTGTGCGTGATTCCCTTCGCAACGCCGTTGCGGAGCATTGCGTCAGCGTCCGCGGAGACGGAGGTGGGTGCATTCGCCGCGTGGTTTGACGCGGAGGCTGCCCGTCCTCGTGAGCTGCAATACCGCGATGTGGTGGAGCGATTTCGGCACGCAAACGAGAGCTTTAGTCACGCCTTTAACCTTCTCGCTGCTTTCCTCTCTGAAGGCCGCCGTGAGATTGAGTCAGAGGAGCGACAAGCACTCAAGACGATCCAGCGAACCGAGGCATATCGCCATTCCATGACCAACACAATTGAACGACTGGAGCAACGGCGGCGTCTATTTCTAGAAGCAGACTCCGAGGATTTGTGGGATGGCTTGTCGAGGGATCTCCACCTTGGACGCCAGATAGTGGATTGGGCAGCAGGAGTCCCCTGCATCGCCGATACACTCCCAGAGGAGGCGCAGGTGCAATTGCCCGTTGCCCACGCCCTCAGGAAGGTGGCGCTAGCACAGTCGCGCGAGCTAAAAGTGATACCAAGACAATTGGAGGCACCTGGTGGAGCGGTATTTGGCTCCAGTGGGCAGGTAGATCGACTGAGCTACATACACAACGGGCCTACACTGGAGATGATACTGAGGGGGCAGCTGTTTCCGAGATTGCCACCATCCGGACCACAGAGCGAGGGTGTGACAGGCGCGTTGTCTCGCTTCTCGGCATTGGAGCGACTCGTTTTCCGCGAGGATATCCGCCGAACCCGCTGCATCATTGAGAATAATAGTGCGATGGGTAGTATTTTGCTGAGTTTCTCATTACGCTCTCGAATGCGCCTGGTGGAGGAAGAGCTTGATGAGCGGCGAACGGTTTGTACCAGGGTGGACGCCCTTTTCCCATGTCATCCTCCTCTTGCGCAGCTTTTTGAGCTCGTCGAAGTGGAGCGTGCTGCCCGCTCAGACCTTGAGGAGGAGGTCTGGATGAGCTTCAGCGCACCACTTCTACGTTGCCATTACATGTACGTGATGCAGACTTTGCTCCCGCAGTTTTCTTTCGGCCACCTCACCATGGCCGGCCACGCATCTTACATGGATAGGCGGCTGCTCACGCTCCTGCAGGAGCGCGTCGCTAGCGTGAGGGTGAAATGCAGGGAGCTGACGAAAATGGAAACGTGCGCACGTGAACGGGTGGATTACATGGAGAATATAACGCGTCGCCTTCGCTTTGAGTGGAAGAGGTTGATTATTTAATCGATGCCGGAAGGAGTTCCAAGGAGCTCGCATGTCTCGTGCCAAGAGCGAGCGTGATCGGTTGTCTACCGCATGTCTAGCGGCGGCCGTGCCGATGTCCCCGTTCTCTGAGCACCCCTTTTTTTTTTCCTTTTCGATGTATGTGAGTTGGCTCTTGTGCCTCTCTGTGAGGTTGATTCGCAGCACATGTAATGAAAGATATGGTAAGGATGCTGTAGTGACGTGGGAGGGGGCGTGATACGCACATGCTCTTCCACATCTACGCTAATGCACCACCAAGAAGACAGGGCTACACGGTACCTTTACGCTTTGGGTGGGTGTTTGCAATGCCTTCCGCTGTGCGCAAGAGAGACAAGGAGCGGTACCAGGTAGCGCAGCGTGGCACTCGCAGTCCCGCTACGGTTGGTTGGGTCTTGGCTTGCAATGAAGCATGCGTGGGTAATGTGCTTCTTGCGTGGCTACCTCAACCATATGTGATGATTACTTAATCATGCCGGCCCTCCTCGTTTACTTCTTGACCCATCTAACGCGACAGAGGGGGGAAGGGGAAGCTTTTTTTTATCTCATTTTTGAGGGAGCGGGGCGTGCGTTATACGGGGTGGGTCTGCTGTGCTTGGGACTCCTGCAGCGTTCCCCACACGGGTCCATCCCTTGCCCCACGGCAAAAAGGCGGTGTGAACTGATCATCACTTTTCTCAGGGGCGTTTTTCGCTGCTTCTCACCGTCAAACACGATTAGGCGCGATGTCTGAGGAGTTTGATGGCGTCATTGGCATCGATCTGGGTACGACATACTCTTGCGTTGCTGTATTTCTCAACCATAAGGTGGAGGTTATTGCGAACAGCCAAGGTAATCGCACGACGCCCTCCTGTGTGGCGTTTCACAAGGACGATGTTCTCATCGGCGACAGCGCGAGGGACTTGAGCACGCGCGGAGTACCTGGGGTGGTTTACGACGCCAAGCACATGATTGGTCGCCGGTTGAGTGATGCGGAGCTGCAAGAAAATGCCAAGCGGTGGCCGTTCACCATTTCCGCGGGTGACAATGACAAGGTCCACATCGAAGTAAACTTCAAGGGAGAAACGCTGAGGCTGGCGCCGGAGCAGATATCCGCCAAGGTGCTTTCTTATCTTAAGCACTGCGCAGAGGTGTATCTCGGTAAGCAGGTGAAGAAGGCTGTGATTACGGTACCTGCATACTTCAACGATGCACAGCGTGAGCGTACCAAGGCTGCGGCTGTCATCGCAGGATTAGACGTCGTACGCATTGTGAATGAACCCACAGCCGCCGCTCTCTGCTATGGGCTGGGTATCCCCAACGGGGCTGCCGCAACGCCTGGCGAAGCGAAGCCCGTTAACGTGCTGGTGTTTGACTTTGGTGGAGGGACCTTTGATGTCTCCATTATTACTATAGATAGCGGCAGCTTTGCTGTTCGCGCCACTGCTGGCGATACCCACTTAGGAGGGGAGGACATTGACAACTGTCTGGTCCAATACGTTGTCCAGGACGTACAGTCTCGGCACAACGTCGACATACGTGCACAGCAGCGGCTGCTGGCCAAAACACGAGCTGCCTGCGAGCACGCCAAGCGGGTTCTCTCCCATGCAACCATCACCGAGCTCTCACTCGATGGCATTCTGCCCGACGGTGAAGAGTACACCCTTTCCATCTCACGCTCCAAGCTGGAGGAGCTCTGCGCTGATGTGTTCAGTAAGTGCTTCGCGGTGCTAAAGAGGGCCCTGAAGGACTCTGGCATGGGCTCGCAGGAGATGGACGAAATTATCCTGGTGGGCGGGAGCTCTCGCATTCCCAAACTACAGTCCATGTTGACCGAGTTCTTTGGGGGGAAAAGGTTGTGCAACTCCGTGCACCCGGATGAGGCGGTGGCGATTGGTGCTGCCGTTCAGGCAAGTATTCTCAGCCACTCTGAGTTGCAGCAATCCGAGAAAACAGCCAATGTGGTGCTGATGGATGTGGTACCGCTATCCATCGGCGTCGAGGTGGATAACGGCAAGTTCGATCGTCTTATTCCTCGCAACACCACCATACCGTATAAGGCAACGAAGGAGTACACCACGGTTGAGAATAACCAGGACGTCGTGGATATACTGGTATTTGAGGGTGAACGGCCATTAACGAAGCACAACCACAAACTGGGAGAGTTTTCCTTGGAAGGCATTACGCGGGCGAAGAAAGGCGAGCCAACGATTACGGTGTCCTTTGCCGTCGACGCCAATGGCTTACTCACCATCACAGCCTCTGAGGATCTCGGCCGGAAAACCAAAAGTCTGGTGGTACAGAATGCGGAGCGTTTGTCCGATCAGGAGGTTCAGGAGATGATTGAGACGGCAAAGAAGCTGCAGAGAGATGACGCACTGGATGTAGCAAGAGAGGACGCTCACGCTAAAGTGCAGCACGCGGTAGATATTCTGGAGAGAACCCTACGGGACTTGCCGGACACTGCCGACGTAGCATTGCCACGTCGCACCGTCGAGAAGTGCAAGGCTTGGCTGGAGACACATCTCCCAAAGTACACAGATGTGGCGGATATCGACAGGAATCGACACAAGGTTCTGAAAGCGCTTCGCAAAACCTTCCGGGGGGTGAGAAAGGAAGACATGCAAAGCGGTGCGGAAGACTTGGCATCTCCCCCCAAGCACCACCGGGGGGAGAGGAGCAGCGTTGCACCTGCAGAAGGTGACGCTTCCTCGGAGAGTGATGCCAGTGAGGGCGAGCCATGAATGTCTGGGGGCCATCCTCCATCGGAGTAACCTTTTTTTTTTCAACCCACATTGGTCGCTCTGTGGAGCGAGAAGCGTTCCCACGGGAAGTGGGAAAGCCAGCCTTTGGTTATAACTTCAGATGGAGCTTGCCCTCAGTTTAACCGAGCAACTCCTTGCTATGGAGCCGGATAACTTTTCACACACCAACACACAAACCCCTGGTGATGCCGGCCACCTCACCGTGGTGCCAGGACTCAACGCACCGTCGCGGGTGAAGCAAAGCGCCGGCACTACTCCCGATCCTGATGGTCTGGGGCTACCGGCTACCAGAGAATAAGCCTAATCACCGACGCTTTGGGGTGAACGTAGACTAATGGCAGCTTTCCTGCACGTGCTACACCCGCTACACAGCAATTCCTCTTGTTCCTGAGCGAGGATATGGAACAGAAAGCGGGACCCATTCATCGTGGAGCTGAGTGAAATGCTGCCGAGAACCAGCCCCAGGGTCATTGAACACCGAGGGTAGGGGAGGAAGAGACTCAGGGGACAGGCGATATTACTCCGCTCGCGCCTTGCCCAGAGCAAGAGTTGCGGTAGCAGGGTGTTGCACCTGCGGGTTAAATACAGCGGTAGGACCCAAAACCGAGGTCTGGCCGCATGAATGCAGTGCACACTATACCCCATGCTTTCCCGCTTGCTTATGTTATGACGATCGCCATAGGGTATCGATAGCACCCTGCCAGAGAGGGAGCTGGGGAGTTAGGAGGATGGAGATAAAAAGAGAGGAGAGAGCGGATGGAGATGTCGTTGCACAGCGAGAGGCCGTGTGTCACTGCCATGAGGTATAATGACGCCATCTGACAACACAATATGTCTACTTCTCTCTCTTTCCCACCATGATTGCGTCTGTGGGTCCTTTGCTGTTTGCCATGACGTCACATCTATTCAATAATTGAAGACGGTGTGTGTAGTACGCTTTAGGTAAAGGTGGGAAAAGGGATGCCCGCCGCACCACGTCGCACAGGGAAAACCAAGAAGGCTGAAGCAGAGCAGACCAAGGGACGCGCTCCATCGTCCAAGAGCGGCAAGGGCGCCTTAAAAGAGGAGGCCTTGAAGCAGGCGCTGTTGACCGCCTTTGACCAACCTCCTCACGGGCACAATAACACTAGCTGTGGAGAGGTGGATGTATACGGTAAGGGTTCACCGACTGACCGGCTCCAGTTTGGCTATGCACCCTCAGTTACAGCGGAGGCGGTGGCTTTTCACTCCCTTATCCCCTTCAAGGAATGGATAGCGCAACGGCAAAAACAGGGGAAGCTCACCATTGTCAAGAAACAGAAGCTTTCTAAGCCTAACTGCGAGCCTTTTACCTCAGTGCTGAAGTTGCAGCAGCACTGGAAGTCACTGACGCAGTTTAAGTCGACTTTAAGGAGCAATGATGTGGACCTAAAGGATGCGGATGGCCTCCTAGAAATGCTTGCATCCAGACAACGCGTGGAGCTGACAGAGTGATGCTGTGCTTATCAGTAACTCCAGCTACACCCCCCTGGGGTTAAGGGAAAGGAAGGTGTGCAAGACGATTAATGGGAGAACTTCCACAGACCTTGTGTGTATGAGTTTTTGTTGGTTGTGGGGGGTGGATGGGGAGCGAGAGTGGTGCGTAACAGGGATGTTCTTCTGACTTCTCCATCTATAAATGTCTCCTCGGTCGTTGCCCATTCATTGTTTCGAATGTAATATTATGTTTCTTTGTTACTCTGTTGCTTGGAAGGAAGCCGCTGCTGATCCTACCAATCGCAGTGTAGCGTATGTCCAGAAAACCGGGTGGAGCGGAGCCTCAGGGCAATTCTGCTCAGGAGTGCCTTCGCATCAACTTCCCCCCGGTGAAATCTCAGGAAGAACTCCTGCATGAACGGCAGAGTCAGCAGCAAGCAGGCGCTCCACAGGAGGCGATACGTAGCAGCATGGAGCAGGACGTTCCTCCCGTCATTCGTAGTGTGCTGGAGCTGGCCCACCTGACGATGAGCGGGCACAGCCAATGGCTGCGGGCTTCCCCGGGGTACCAGGGCGGCCTCTTTTACAAAGGAAAACCGTACTGTTTTTCGAGCGGCTTTAGGGACGGGACCCGCCCCATGGATATGGATGACAAGGGAAACCACATGCGACTCAAGGACCCCCTTGTGTACGGCACTCTTTCCCTCCCCATTACCGCGGCCTACTTGTGCGAACTGCATGGAAAGGGCGTTATCAACCTACACCAGCCCTTGGTGGACTATATTCCGGAACTGCTCGATCGGGTGGATGCTTCCGTGACCGCTCGGAGCATTCTCTCCTTCACAACTGTGCTGGACGACAAAGCAGTGCTCAAGGATGCGGGAGCCAATACGTGGAAGCCCCTCGTCGCGTGGAATGTGTGTGCTGCTACGCAGAAGCAAGTTTATGAGCCCATCAATCGCTTCCTAGCAGCTGGCAGCACTAGTGGCTTAAATGGGCGGCAGCAACGGGAAAATTTGGTGCAATACGTCCGATCCTCTCGGCGTATCGGCGGCTTCGTATCACATCCGCCGCACAGAGGAAGGCCCAGCCACTTCTCCGTGGCACTGCTGATCGCCGCTGTGGAGAGGCAACTGAAGGGCGTGAGCTTCGAGGACTCAATCCGCAAAGTGTTCTTTGAACCTGCACAAAGTCACGGGGCAGGTTTCGGTCCACCCAAACTGTGGCGCGATCCAAACGACATGTTTTACCAACCCACAGGTCTTGCCCTGCAGCACACCGGCTTTCGCAAAGCGGTGAGCAAGGGCTCGCTGGACAACTGCGGTCCCCCATGCTTGAATGCGTCTCTAAATCTTTTCGCTCCCGTAGAGGATTACGCGAAGTTGCTACTGCTCTCGTTGGACACCATTAGGGATGCGCGGGAGATGCTAGGCTGCCCGAGCGACACACGCTCACACTACGACTTTGGCCTACAGTACTTACCACCGAAGAAGCAGCTACAGCTCTGTGAGCACATCACCACTGGGATTGACTTTGTACCCGCTGCTGCCTCCTTCCGGTACAGCTGCGAGCACGATCTTGGTTGCTTTGGTATCGCATCGTGTGGCACTCGTAGCGGCCGTCTCTTCGCGGGATCACTCTCACGCATGCTGCAGCACCTGTTCGTCAAGCACGTCATCCGTAAAGGAGTGGATGCAGAGAAGCCTCTCAATTTGGATGACCCGACGGAGTCGCAGAGTGGTACCGAGAGAAAATTTAAGAAGGTGGTAAAGAACCAGGAGTACCAAAGGTATTTCAATCAGTCCGAGAAGCATAAACGCTTCTGACGGATTGCTGTTCTGGTTCTACAGGAAACCGAATACACAGTGGACCGACATTTACCGTTGCTTGTGAAGGGGGAGGGTAAACTGACACACGGCGCTTCCGTTGGGTAGCCGCCCACATCTCGGACTTGCTACTGTGGTTTACCGTCCATGTGAGGTTTGTGCGAGTCTGGTGACTACGTTTGCTGCCATTGTTGTTGGTATCGCTCTAGCAGGGAGCTTGGTCGCACCTTTTATCGCTGTATCGTCACACATGCTAGTATGATAGGGCTAACCTCTGGGTGGAGGGAATGGTTTGGTGCTAGCGAAGGCGCGGGGAGCGGCCTTCCTGCCCCGTCAAAGAGTGGCCCGTCTGCGACCCGGGTGTCCCTTGTCTTTTTTCTCTCATTCCATGGCCGCTGGATGCCTCATATCCGGTTGGCCGCCTTGTGGCCTGAGAGGATTACATGCAGGAGCCCCCTCCCTCCCCCCCCCGCAGCGCAACGTAGCTCGTTTGCGCGCTGGAATGCTTATGGGATTTGTATTGCAGAAGGGGGGAAGGGGAGCGAGTTGAGTGAAGTGGGATGCTACCCTGTGCGTTCACTTGGTTCTGTGTGTCTCTCCGCCACGTTGGCTGTTGCGGTGGCTGGAACCGCAAAGTCGGAAGGAAGGACTCTCGAGGCGATCCTTTTCTTCCCGCCCCACTCTGCGGGGACAGGGGGTCGAGCATTGACTTGCGTGAGACGACCGTTGACCTGTCCTGCAACAGGTGTGCTAGTGTGTTGCTGCTGTACCACATCGCCCTTTCCGTGCAGTTGGTGCTTTCACGTTGCGCCACCCTGTTGTTTGCGCGTCTCTCCTTCTTGTGGGCGTAATGGGCATCTACATGAAGCAGGTGAATGAGTTGTTTCTCTTTATCGTTGCCTTTG
>JAIZPF010000073.1:14970-34031 GCA_020509355.1 Blechomonas ayalai | reverse complement strand
GCTCAAGGACCTCCTTGCTTCCTCCAAGGTGCTGGAGAAGTACTCCGCAACACGGACCGCCACGCGTATCCAGGCCAAGAAGGCACTCGCCACCTCGACCGACTTCGAGCGCTACCAGCTTCGTGTCGCCAAGCGCTCTCGCGCCCACTGGGCACGCAAGGTCTTTGATGAGAATGACAGCAAGACCCCCGTCTCGTGGTACAAGGTTGCCCTCAAGAAGGTGCAGAAGAAGGCCGCCAAGGTTGACGGTACGGCTACTGCCAAGAAGCGCATGCAGAAGGCCATTGCTGCCCGTAAGGCGAAGAAGTAAGTGCCCATGTCCCTTTGCGAAGACACGCTTTTTTAACCTGTCTGTTCTTTTCACTAACTTCGTTCAAAACAATTGGCATGTATTCTTCGAATTCTTCCTCATTGGAGCAATTACCATTGACAGTGGGGGCATACTGCGTTTGCGGGCGCGTCACCTTTCCTCTTCTTGATTCTCTTTGTTAGTGCCACCTTTTGGATGCACACGGGGTGCACTACATCGTGTTCGACCACAGGTACACCTCTCTCCTCAGAGAGTCGTGTTTTTTTTGTGTTTGTGCAGGGGGGGGGGGACTTGTCCCTAACATAGTGAGTTTAGTGCACCGCGTGCGATGATCCTTATTGGCCTCACCGGGGGCATCGCGTGCGGTAAGTCGACCGTGTGCAACATGTTGGCTGTGGACTATGATATTTATATCATCGACTCAGATCGCGTTGTGCACCAGTTGCAGGCACCGGGTACATCGTGCACACGAAGCATCGCCCGCCGATGGCCCTCCTGCGTGGATGCCGAGACGGGAGCTCTGGACCGTGCCACATTAGGCAGAATCATATTTGCCGATCCGGTTGCTCGGCGAGAACTTGGGAGGATAATGAACAGGCCCATTTTTGTGGCGCTTATGAAGGAGATATGGTGGCTCTGGTGGAGGGACCTGAGGGGAAAGCGAATCACTCATTCCGCCGTGCACGGTACAGTATCGGCGCCGTTAGCTCGTGCGCAGAAACGCAGTGTCGTCATTCTTGATGCACCACTTCTGTTTGAAACGAATCTGTTTACGCGCTTTATCAGCGGTGTCTTGGTGGTGGCTTGCTCTGAGCCACTGCAGTTGAGGCGGTTGTGCTTGCGCAATAATTACACGGAGGAGGAGGCACTGGATCGCATTCACAGCCAGATGCCGCTAAGCGTTAAGAGAAAGCTGGCGGACTATGTGATTGAGAACGACGGGGTAGACCTTGGCACACTTCGTATGGAAGTGGAGGCGAGCGTATCGTGGATGGAGACGCGGCCTGGAAACAAGCTGACGTGGATGGCGGCTGCGGCTCTGCTTGCTGCATCAGCAGTTGCCGTTTCTATTCCCATCCTGCTGACACGTAGGCGTTGACCTACAAATGGCATCTGGCTGGCGATGCGCACCACTTTCCTCAGCAACTATGCTTGCATACATTTGCTGAGATGTGAGATCTGGACTGTGGGCCTCGCGAATCTACTGAATCGGTTCCTTGGCATACCTTGGAATGTCAACTTATGTCTTTTCTTTCTGCAGTTACATATATCCTTTCTCCTTGCTGTTTAATGTGCTACCTTTATTTCTTTGGCGCCGAAGCGCTTCCAGACGTACTTCTGCACTCTTTTCCTTTCCAGACGGATGCAGTCCTCGGTAGAGTGGCCTGTAAGCCGTGTGCGACAGCAGTTTGTCGATTACTTTAAGTCCAAGCAGCACGTATTTGTTCCCAGCAGCTGTGTTGTGCCACTGAACGATCCTACGCTGCTCTTCATCAATGCGGGCATGAACCAGTTTAAGGACTTATTTCTCGGGACAGCGGATCCAAGCACAGACTTCGGTCGTCTTCGGCGTGTGGCCAACTCACAGATGTGCATCCGCGCAGGTGGGAAGCACAACGATCTTGACGACGTTGGCCGCGACACGTACCACCACACCTTTTTTGAGATGCTTGGCTCGTGGTCGTTTGGTGACTATTTTAAGCAGGAGGCCATCGAATGGGCGTGGGAGCTGCTGACAGAAGTGTATGGACTTCCAAAAGACCGTCTTTACGTAACCTACTTCGAGGGTGACGCTGCCAATGGCCTGGCGCCGGATATGGAGGCCAAGGAGATCTGGTCTAAGCTACTGCCAGAGGATCACATTATCCCTGGGAACGTGAAGGATAATTTCTGGGAGATGGGGAACACCGGCCCGTGTGGTCCCTGCTCGGAGATTCACTTCGATCGTATAGGCGGGCGCAATGCGGCGGAGCTTGTCAACAAGGACGACCCTATGGTGATCGAAGTGTGGAACCTTGTCTTCATGCAGTTTGAGCGACGAGGTGATAGCTCGCTTGTCGGTCTTCCCAAGAAGCACGTCGACACGGGGATGGGTCTTGAACGCCTCACGTCGATCCTTCAAGGGGTGCACTCTAACTACGATACCGACGTCTGGACACCCATTTTCAAAGCCATCCAGGATGTCACCGGCTACCCCAAATCCTACGCGGAGGTCCGTGCCGAACCAGAGCGCGACGACACCGTCGCCTACCGCGTTGTGGCAGACCACATTCGATGCCTGACCGCCGCTCTCGGAGACGGTGCAATGCCAGACTCCGTGGGTCGCGGCTTTGTGTTGCGTCGCATCATCCGGCGTGCGGTGCGCTATGGTGTGCAGTTTCTGCATGCCAAGACCGGTTTTTTTGCCCAACTGGTGGATGTGGTCGTCGCGTCCTTGGGAGGTTTTTTCCCGCATCTGGAGGAGCCGCGCACACTGCAGCGCATCAAGGCAGTTTTAATGGACGAGGAACAGTCGTTTGCCAAGACATGGGAGTCCGGCCTCAAGCAGTTCAACCGTGCTGTGGAGGAATCAAAGGGACGCAGCTCGGATGTGATTAGCGGTTCCGACACTTTCATCCTGCACGATCGCTTTGGCTTCCCCGTCGATCTCACTTGCCTGTTGGCGGAAAAGGCCCAAATGCGGGTCGATCTGGACGCCTTTAACGTCGAGATGAAATCGAGTCAGGTGAGTGCCGGACGTGTGGCAGCAGCGAAGACGTTCCTGGATATGCATCAGCTGGAAGAGATGAAGTCACGCGGCTACACGACGACCAACGACGACGCCAAGTATACGTGGGAGGATTTAACCGCCGAAGTGATCGCCATTTTTGACAAGGCGAGTGGCGCATTTTTGGATGTCCTCCCGCCTGGCGGCGACCTTAGCGATGAAGACGTTGGTATCGTTCTTGATCGCACCAACTTCTATCCGGAGGCTGGCGGCCAGATATACGACACCGGCCGTATTGTTGGCGCGGAGGGTGCTGTGTTTGAGGTAAAGAAGGTTTACAACCTCGCTGGCTATGTGGTGCACGTGGGCAATCTTTCTAAGTCAGCCAGTGGCTCCATTTCCCGCTTATCCACTGTGCAGCTGCAAGTAGATTATGCTAGGCGACAGCTCATTGCAGCCAATCACACTTCTACCCATGTGCTCAATTGGGCACTACGCCGCACCCTGGAGGATGAGAAACCAGATAGCTTCATGGAGGTCCATCAGAAGGGTTCCTTGGTGACGGACGAGATGCTTCGATTTGACTTCAGCTACAACTCAAAGCTCAGCAATGAGGACCTTGATAAGGTAGAGAAATTGCTCAATGAGAAGATCCAGTCAGGGCTTGAGGTATTTCGGAAGGAGGTGCCTCTGGATACGGCTATCATGATCAACGGCCTGCGCCATATGTTCGGCGAGAAGTACCCCGACCCTGTCAGCGTGCTCTCTGTTGGCATGAGTGTGGAAAAGATGCTTGCCAATCCAGAAAATCCCGATTGGCGCGATTATGCTGTGGAGTTCTGCGGTGGTACGCATCTGAAGAACCTGAAAGACGCACAGCAAGCGGTCATTTTGTCAGAGGAGTCTCTGATGAAAGGTGTCCGCCGCATGGTGGTGGTCACCCGCGGTGAGGCGGAGAAGGCTGTTGCCGCTTCAAGAGAGCTGGCAAAGCAAAGCAAGGATCTTGCTACGGGCCCTGTGTCGGCGACAACGGTGAAGGCGCTCTCAGTGCTCAAAAAGAAGGTGGGCGACAGTCCTGTTCCCTTGCGGATGAAGAACCAGCTTCGGGATGACATTGATGCGGCTATCAAACACTTCAACACGCAGCTGAAGGTGCTCGCCCGAAAGGCGAAGGAGATGGCACAGGCTGAAGGAAAGGCGTATGCTGCAAACTATGACTATCAGCAGTACCCCTTCCTTGTGCGTTCCATCAGTCAGTTTGGTGCTGACCGGGAGCCCTTGCAAGCATACGTGGACGCCTTTAACGCTGCTGTTGGGGGGCCAGTGGGCGTTTTTCTGATTGGCACAGATGGTGACAGCGGATTTGCTGTTGTTTCTATGCCACAGGAGTTTGTGGAGAAGAAGCTGAGCGCCTTGACGTGGATTAAGACGGCTGTTGGTAACGGTGGTGGCAAGCCCAATGCAGCTCACTGTGGGCTTGCGGGCCTCCGAGGAGAGGAAGCAACGAAAAATGCATTGGAGGAGGTGGAACGGATGAAGGCTGCCTTAGCTGCATAAGTGATGATGACTTGCAAGTTCTCATTCTTAAATTTCCTTTTTGTTCATTGCAGCACTGTGGCTTAGGCTGCTGCTTGGCAGTTGGGATGGACCCTACCGACCGCAGCTTGTGCGGTGGGTGGCTTGACCATTCACTCCTAACCGATCTATCTCACATTAATATACACGCACACACATAAAACGTTTATCGATCCAAATCTTCTGCGGGTACTGGTAGTGAGGCTTGGCGTTGCTAAGCGATCACACGTGGGATGCCCGGCGGTGACATGTATGACAGTTGGGCTTTTGTTTATACCAGCTTGTCCCACAATCTCCTACTGGACGCTCTAAAGCATCTAGTGCGCACTCGCTTTACTAAATGTCTCCCCTTCCGAATTTATCATCTTCTTATAGCCGGGCGGCCATATTGGAGGCCTTTACCTCCTACCTGCGGCCTTTCGAGAAAGGGTAGGGGTGTGGAGACCCCCTTGTGTATAGTTCAGACTGTGGAAGCGTAGACTACACACACATTTTCTTTTTCTTTTGTGTGATTGGGACCAAAGCTTTTTTTTTTTGTCAGTGACATGCATGGCCAGGTCGAAATGTACATGGATTCCACTTGCGGACTGCGTCCGCTGCTAGCCATGCCAACTGCCCCAGGGGTGAGCATGAGCTGCTGCGATCAGTCTACCCAGCAGATGACTGGCTCTCTCGACACTTGCGCATCCTCTTCTACTATGGTCCCCGATAACACACAATTTGGTGCCCAGGATGCAGAGTCGTGGGTGCAACCCACTTCAGCCACAGGGGAACACTGCTACGTGATTTCAGTGTCTCCTACTGCATCTCCCAGAGTCCTGAGAAATAAGTACACCAACAGGTTTTCAAATCGCGAAGAAATTCGGGGTGCCACCCCCTTTTGTGCACTCAGCAGCACTCCTAGGTCGCGCGCTCCTACTGTATCGGCAGTGGAACCGTCAGTGAGCGGCGCGGTGGCAATGCCCACGCGGCGGCCCGCGTCGTATTATCATTTGTGCTACTCATCACCTGCGTGTCACGTGAGGGCGTCATCGCGTGGAATCGAGCGAATGGCTACGGCATCACCACCGCGCCGATGCCCTTCGAATTATTCGCGATACCCGCACTTGGCAAGAGAATGCTCTACCGTGGCAGATGACATGCTGACTTCGAAAGGTGTTGCCTACCAACCCAGCTCTTCTTCCCGGACGGACGCCAACATTTGGGAGGATGATGTTTCCTTGGAGTCCGTGCTGGCATTTTTTGCAGGCGCTGAAAGCCCTTCTGAGGGTGATAATTCCTGCGCAGATATGAGGTGGTCGCAAACAGGGTATCTGTTCCACGATACTAGCTCCAGCTCACCTCTTGCTTCTTCTCATGGACTATTGAGTTATGGGAATGGTGGAATCCCTAGCAGTGAATTCAACGATTTCTCGACGTCATTCTCTCCGTCTTCCGCAACTGTTCTCAACATGGAAGAGGTAAAGGCATTCCGACGTGACGGGGCGAGGTGCAGCCGCAACTCTGCCTTGCTCTCCACGGTTTCCGACAAAGGCTCTTCATCCAGGAGAAGGTTGCGTGAAAGGGTAGATGTGCGTCTGACCGCAGACAAAGCGTTTGCTTTCCATGTCTAATAAAATGTTGGGACGTGGATAGGGCCCCTCAACCAGACTTGTTACCCCATGTTGGTGCTTCCCTTTCACCATTAGAGGGCTTCTCTTCGTAATATGTGCGTCCCTTGCCAATATGGCTTCTTTCTTCTCACCCTATGGCAGATTTCTTTCTCTTTCCCTAATTATGCGCCAGTTTTTGCGCCTCGCGTGCATTGTGAAGACTCATGGGCGCGAGGACGAAGGAGATGTGTTGAGTGCGTTTTCATTTCATCATGTGCTTTTGTTTGCCTCACCTTCTCGGAGGACTTGACATGGGTGTACTTCTTGTCCTACCTGAGGCTGAATTGAGAATGTTTGTTTTTGCCTTCTCTGTCCCATTGCAGTTCTTTTCCTTGTTTTAGTCCTTTTGTGTTTATTAATGTGAATAAAACTCCGGTGGGCTCTCAGTTTTCCCCCTTCCCCCTTCCTGCTTATGTGCGTATGCATTGGCTTGATTGCAGATTTCATGGTGTTGGTCTTATGGTGACATGCGTGCGAGAGGGAGGGAGGAAGACGTTGTGTCCCTCCTTGCATTACTTTCGTTCATGTTGCTAGGCTCCATTCATGCATCCGACGAGGGGGAGATACCCACCATCACAGGCTGAGTCTTCATGCAATGCTCTTTCTCGCGTACTCCCGCAAGCATAATCGGAGACTATTCCGATACTGTCTTTATTAAGTATGTGCATGCATTGGTTGCCTACTTTTGCTGTTGTTTTGCTCCCGTGTTCGAGTGTTGTGAGCTTTAAAAGGATTGTATTCATGCGTGCGCATCACGTCATATGAGCACGTGGTTGTGGTATTACCTCAAACTGTCGTAACAAAGTGCTCTGTGTGCCTGTGTGCCTGTGTGTATGTGCGTGCGTGCGTGCGTAGGAACTTGATTTTGCTTTATTTCTTTCTTTTTGTTGATGTTGTCCTTCCAATTCTACCATTTCCCTCACCGAGTAGGTTATGCGTTTACTGTGTGCGTAGGTTCTGTGGTCGTTGTTCTGCTAAGACCAGGGCGAGAGGGAAACTCACAGATGAAAGCCAAGAGGTTTTGGTGAGAGTAAGCACATGGGATGCGGACGATGGAAATACCGTAATTTATTGTCATAATACATGTATGAGAAAGCGAGCTTGGAGTAGCACTTTATGACATCTAGCAAAGCCAACCCACTTGCCTTTACTAACCGTATGATATTCTACAATCCCACTCTGTCGGGCATTTATGGTGGCCACACACATAGCGGACACATTTAGGTTTGGCCTAAGACCCACTAAAGGGGTTTCGAAGTTTTGATCAGTTGAAGTCATTCTTATTAGGGACATACTAACAGATAAAAAACTATGATCCAAATGTGGTGAAGCGTTTTCGGCAACGCATGCAGGAGCCCCGCAAACTACTGGATAATGGGACGATCGACACAACCGTTTACGAAGAGCTGGTGCACGACCCCACCTGTCAACACCTCATATATGACACGCCTACGACCACGAGGGCAACTGCGGTTCGAGACGGCCTCCGTGTCGGAAGAATTCATTGCCACTAGGAAAAAGGAAACCTCCACCGCTGGAAGCCAAGCCACCTAAAACTACATTACCTCCGTAACGCCAGGGGCACCACTTGGATGATTGGTGCACAATAGCAGGAGATGTCGAGGGAGCGATTCTTCACACGGACCCGCACTGAAGACCTCATATCATTTACCATGATGCTTGGCCAATACATCTTCCTCATGCCGGGCCTGGGAGCCATGCGTTACCCAATACCAGCTCCGCAGCATCCCGCGTGTTATCCGCATTGAGCTGCATTATTGGATGATACACAGGCACTGGCACACGCCCGGATGCTGCGTGAGGGGGAGCATTGCCTCCGAGAGAGGCATGAGTAAACCCGTGTCTAACGCCGATGAGGGCCAGCCCCATGGACGCTGCAAACCGAAGATGGGGGTAGGAAGAGACTCAGCGGGGCGGACGATATTCCCACTTGTGTCTCACCCAGAGAAGGAATGGAGGTAGAAGGGTGTAGCATGGATAGGTAAACGTATATACTGAAGAGAAAAAGTCAAACGCACGCGTGTGTGTATTCTCTGTTGGCTTTGGATTATTTAAAGCCCCCGATACCCCACCTTTCTATTTCTTCCTAAATTGTGATATTTTACAAATATTCGGATAGCTCTCTGTATTACTTTTCGGATGTGCCTGTTGTGAATTTCTATGACTCCATCGAACCTTTCGGACACGTCTTTTCGCCGTTTATGTTGCTGTTGTTCTAGCGTGGTGGCGTATCATCGAAGGGACGGTGGTGCACGTGGATGGAAAAGGGGACCTGACGCTCTTCATGGACGATGATCGTGGTCTTTACTCCACTTAGATATTTTACTGCTTCGCTTGGAGTCCTCAATTATAGCCTCTTTTCCTGGTTTTCATACCTGCCTGCATCTATTTGTTAGCTCTCCACGAGCGTGACTTCTCCACCATAAGCGTGCTTTCTGTGTGCCTGTTGTTCCCCACTTAAAGGACGGTACATGGGGTCGGACATGGCTACTCTAGGCACCGGAGTATCGATTAGTGTGAAGGGTATATGCCCACTGTGGCGTCGCACTGTTTCTCGTGATTCTTACACCTCCTTGTGGTGTCCTGACATTCGGTTTGCAGGTGTGAACAGTGCTCCACGGGCCACCCAGTGGACGCAACAGGTAGGTCGCTGTTGTCGACGTCTACGTAGTGCAGTTGAACAGGGTGGATTCCGTATGGGCTGTTCACGTAGTGTGAGTACGATACCGCAAAGAGGTCATCGAAAAGTAGCCCAGTCACGCGGATCTGCAGCAAATGCCGCAGCACGTAAGAGGGGCCCAGCAACGAGTCGCCTGCCATCATTAACTGTGGGCTCATCGCATGCGAAGGGTTCGCCAAGTAAGACGTCCGCACAGCAAAAGGAAGAGGAAAAGCTGTTGGAGAACGACACACGGCTTGCAATGCGTATGCTCATGACGCGCCATTTTTCGCAGGAGTACATGAGAAAAAAACCGGAGGAGTTACGACTGGAGGAGGAGCGCCGCCAGCTGAAGGCAAAGCATGAACAGCGCTTGCAGCGTATCGCAGCGAAGACACGCAGCTCTTCCAGACTACTTGGCGCAGATGGAAACGCCGTTGGCGATGGTGTGGTCCCACTGTTCACAAGCGATCATCTAAATCCATACGTCGACGACAAGAGCATAACCTCTGAGGTCCATTTCCCGGCGTGGATGGCGCTCAACCCTGTTAGCCAAGAGTTACAGGATGATGTATCATCAGAGGAATCTGCGCTTGTGAGGCCGCAGGAGAGAAGTGAACATCAAAGGACCCCGACGATCACCGCCTCGCTTCAGTCTTTGTGTGCTCCAGACCTGTCAGTGTATGATAGCGAGCGTGATCACCGTATCAACAGCGCGGAGGCATTGAAGGCAGAGGCAGAGCGGCACATGGCCTTATCCCAAGGCGGGAATCTTCGCCGTCAAAGTACATCACCAGGTATCCTCTTGGAGGATGAGGACAAGGCTGTGGAAAAGGGCCGCTGCACTGTCGCTCATAGCGACACACCTGTTGTGGGTTTAATGAAACAGGGAGCATCTGTGGTGGACGCCGGCTGGAGCCACCTGGACGAGGATGAATGCCCTGATTTTGCCATTGCCGCGTATGAGCTCAATGAAGAGGATTAGTATCCGTATCCCGTACTGCCCAGGCTTCGTGTTGTTTCATAGTGAACCATCACCATTGCTTGCTCTTAGTGGAACAAGTGGTAGCCTTGAAGAAGTACACACACGTACATATGTCTATGTATGGGTTCTATTGTTGCTTTACAACTTTCAATAGTGTTGAGGACAATTGGCAGCAAAATTGGGGGTTTCCTTGAAAAATGCATTCGACTGCCTTGTGGCAGGAGGGGCTGCGGAGTTCACGCACGTGTGGACGGGACAACCCCGCCGCTGTTGCTGTTACATTTGGGCACTGGGCTTTTGAGTTTATCATGCGCACGTATGAAGGTTAACCAATCGAAATGGAGGCGGGGCACTTTTTGCAGCGCTTTGGACACTTTTGTTTTTTTCTCTTCCTCGACCTTTCTCTCGGTGTACGGCTATTGCTTTAGTAGCTGTGCGTACCCAGACATGTTCTACAGGCCAGCCGTCCCAGTTCCGGCGGATGCTCTCCAAAAACGTAACACGGAGTTTACGAAGGTAGCTTGGAAAGCAGGTCTTCGCCCTGACCAACGAGGCCCGCAGCAGCTCCGAGAGATCAGCGTTCAGTACCCGCTACTCACTCGCGATCTAGTGCAGGTGCGGTGTGGCCATACACAAGTGTTGGCTAGTGTTGCCTGTGAGCTTGTCGAGCCCATGCCCTATAGGCCGAAACACGGCTTCTTTGACATTCATGTTCGTCAGCTACTGCATGAGCGCGACAGCCTGAACAAGCCGAGCGAGGTAAAGCGGATAGCCGCATTTCTGGAGCGACTGTGTAAGGGAAGCGTCATGGAGATGGAGGGTCTTTGTGTGCTCCCCGGCCGTCGTGTGTGGAGCGTGGCCGTGGACGTGCTGATCGTCAATGATGAGGGGAATGCGATGGATGTGTCACAGTGGGCGGTGATGGCTGCGCTGCAGCACTTTCGTAGGCCAGAGTTGACTATCCGAGGTGAGGAGATTATTGTTCACTCTCCCCAAGAACGAGATCCCGTGCCTCTGTCGCTGCATCACATTCCAATGTGCTGCAGTTTTGCCGTGACGGTGTCACCCAAGGAGTTGGAGCTGACTGAGCGCGCCGCCACTCTGGGTGACAGTGCAACACCGGGGCCACATAAGGGACAGCCTGGCATTGCTGCACTCGACAAGTCGCAGCGCGTAGTGGTGGACCCTTCAGCGGAGGAGACGGCGGCAGCCGCGTCCACTTTGTCAGTTGCCGTCAATGCGGAAGGACAGGTCTGTGCGATAGAGAAAAGTGAGGGCTGCGATGTGCAGTGGGCATACGTGAAGCAGTGCATGGAGACGACGCTGAGATTGGCGCCGAAGATCCAAGAAATCGTGGATGTGGCGATGAAGGAACATGATCAGCGGCGTGAGGGGGCGATAAAGGCGCAGTTTCTTTGGGCGCAGAAGCGGTTGGGTGTCGGCAAGACCGAGGAGGTGGAAGAGAGCCGGGAGGCCAATGGGAGCGTTACGAAAAAAGCACGTACTGAGTGAGATACTTGCCGTATACACTGCACAGTTAAATGACCGTTTGGTAATGCAACACGTTTGGAATATGAACCGATTAAGCGGGCGGGCGTTGTGTGAGGCGCAACATGGTGACCTTGAATCCCCTGTGAGGGGGGGGGTTCCCTTCAAACAGCACTGCCCTTTCTCCCTAGGGCTTACTTTGCGAGGTGGATCGTAAGGAGGTAATTTGGGTACGGGCGTGGTGGTGCAGGGGAGTTGAAGTAGCATGAACCGTCTGAGTAGACATGCCCGACTACTTTTCTTTTGTCTTCCTGATTTCTTGCATCTGCCGCGCTAGCACTGATTCGTAAAGGTTGTGTCCTGGCGTGTCATTGTTGCCCAACCGAGGTGCCCACAGGTGCGCACTGACGGTGTGGGGCAAGAATCATAGTCTCCTGTATTTCTTTTACCTTTCAGATTTCCGTGGTACGACCAAGGGAGAATCGTCTCGTAAGAGAGTGGACGCCAAGCTACTGTGTAGCCTTGGCAAAGAGCGGATGGGTTGGAGTGAAGTACTCACATACACACAGCAGTTTTGCGGTTAAAAAAAATATAATGGATAGCCCACCGCCATCTCTAGGTCCGTCGCAGTGCTCGCGTCTACCAGATAGTGCCCTATCGACATCCACCCCCCTTTCTGGGGGTGTGAAGGGAAAAGACAATCAAAAGTCAAACGTTGCCCACCACTTTCTGGTGGAACCAGTGGGGCTCCACAGGTCGACGGAGCCACACCACATAGACATGAAGCTCTCTTCTCGTCAGTGTTCAAAATCCGATATAACCCTGCCTGGTCAGTTGGGCCAGGTTACAGAAGACTGTGCTGCTGCTACGGACCAGCCACAGCGAAGCAGAATATCGGAGGGCATAAAAACAACGTGCGTGCCGGAGGCAACAGAAGGTGCCCGGGTGGAATCAACTCCTAGCGCTGCAACTGTAATTGAAGAAAGGGCACTGATGGCGAGTGCGGCCGGAATGACAACTGACGCAGGGGGTAATGCCGTTCCTACAATTGTGGTCCCTCAGGGTAGTTGTTCCCTCTCTTCTTACCCGAGGGATAGTTCCTCATCGTCCCCAACTTGTGCTGCACTGACATTTTCGGTGAGGGGAAGTTCCGCTGCGAAGTCAGGCCGGAACAATGGCTTTCTCACTCGCACCGCATACCTCGCTCAGGAGAACTTCACCCCAACAGACGAATGCAGATGCTCACTCCCTTCTCCGAGACATGTAGAAGCGAGACGTGCGACGCCCCCCACTCCCTTGGGAGAACATCACACAGCCTTTCCTGTCGCTTCTTCGCGACGAGCGAACAGCAGTCTCATGGGCCGCTCCTCTCCCCCGGCCAGCGAGAAGAGCCGATCGAGCAGTGAAGGTGGCGCCCCGCTGGAGGAACCGTCGCAGCGACCGCTGTCCTCAATGCGCTCAGTCGTGAGCGAGTCGGCGCTGTCTTCCACATCGACGTCCCCCATTGGACCCAGGATTGCTGTCGAGCCTGATCGTCCTTTGATTGCCTCTACACACGGCAACTCGCTCGTATGCTTACCAGTGACCTATCTGGACCCCAGCTGCGCACCGTACGTCGTGTCTCTTGCCTCTCACCGGGGTCGATATCTCATTGCATGTACCATAGTAGAACACCACTTTGTCTTCTTCGCAGCGCCTGCTCACCCGAAGGGCTCGTGCGCTGTGGCTCTTCTCTGTACGCGACGAGGGACCCTTCGCCGCTACGCCAAGGCTGTTCCGCTTCATTACCACCCTCTGGACCCACCCAACACCCTCACCCACCACGCCCTAAATCAGTTACTGGGCGAGATGCCGATCGCCACGCGAGCGTACACGGTTGACACGACCGTTTTCCAGGATCCCAGTGAGCGTGGGGAGCTGAAGAGCGAGAGCGCCTATATTGAGGACGAACTGAATGCCATTGAGTCCGACACTGTCTTCAGCGCCTTTGATTATCATAGTGTCGAGGAACCAAGTGTGCCTCTAACAAAAGCCTTGCTTGAGTTGATCCCACAGGGGATGTCGGGATGGTCCGCTGAGCACGGGACGACGGAGAACACCGTCTCTGACGAAGTGCAGCCACCATTAGATGAGGACGCAACCACGAGCGAGGTCCTTGCTGACATGAGTCCAACTCAGTACAGGGTTGATACAGTTGATGGGGAGGGTAGCACCAGCGTCCCTAGCACCAGCTACCACTTGACCGACCGGGTAGATGCCGTTTCGTCTACAAACACACCGGCGAGGGACCTGCTTGGCTTTTGCGCGCAGCCCCCTCGCACTACGAGAGTAGGCGTTACACCCGCCACCGATGACGCCACCAGCGGCATCACACTCGGGGATGGGGTGAACGAGCACAGCGAGTCATTCCCGATCCTGGGCGGAGAGGCGCCGGAGGGAGTTCGGAGCCCTGCACGAATGGACGGGTCGCCAGGCTCCACCTCGGTATTTTCTACTACCACCACGGCTGGCGGCAGCAGAGGGGGCAGGGAATCGGAGGAGACGCGGCATGGCAGGCGCATCGGCCACACAGAGGTCACCGATCTTCGTGCCGTCCCGCGGGGGTCGCTGATCACGGCTACAAGTCTCCGGCGCCACGAGCAGCGCACAGCTCCGAGCACCGCCAGGGTGGGATGGAGAACCGCGCCGCCTACCGAGGTCAGCTCGTCTGCCGCTCTCTCCGTCATTAGTTTGGAGAGCGGTGGGACGAATAATTTCACTGTTATGAGCTCCAGTAGCATTAATACCTCAGTAGCCTTCGCCACAAGCAGCACCGCAGCTCCTCGGTATTCATTCGAACAGAATCCACGGCCGATGGCCAGGCGGGGGTGGGTGAGGGCAGCAGGAGGGAGTCGTCTATGGACGGATGGTATGGGACCTGCCATGACTTATGCTGATGAGGAGGTGCACGGCGTGGTGGAATCGGGTTCTCCCCGTTCATGGAGAAGTGCACCGGGTGAAGCACCCTTTACAGATGCTGGGGATGCGTAACAGGTGGACAGCATTTGCTTTTCCTGCTGAGATCAGTTGTAAACGTCCCAATGCCGAGCATTGATGACGATGACGACTATTTGTTTACTCTTTTTTTTTTGCGGGTGCCCTATGAGGGTGTGTGTGCGTGTCACTCAGTATTTAAAGCATGTTTTGTATGTTTTCGTATCACCCTGAGTGGCTTGCTGGTTGAGGCGGCCAAAGGTGTCAGGGAATGAAATACTTGGGTTGGACGACCTAATTGTTGACAATTCATGCCATGCTGCTTCTTGTAGAAATACTTCACCGCGCGTTTTTCTCTTCCTCTCAATCTCTTCTCTATTTTTAATATGCTTGCTAACATTTGAATGATGGGGGATCTTTTTTTTTGGTATGAGCACTTCGAAGCGCTTCCTTAGGAAAGCAGTTTTTCGATTCCCACACCCCTTCATTTTTTTTTTCTTGGCCGTTTGCAACCTTTTGCATCATTCCTGCAACTTCCCTTCTGAGCCAACCGGGTTTCCACCCAACTTTTCTTTCGCTTCGGCGCCCTCTTCAATTCCTAAATACCTTTTCCCTACTGCTGGGACATTGTGTTTGTTGGAAGACACAAGCCGGCCCTCATCACGCGTTCCAAGCATCCGCCCTTTTACCACACACCAAAACTCTTTCAAAGGGAGAAGCAAACACAAAAAGGACGAGAAGAATAATTACATACGCAGGAGAGACGACTCATAAAGGGGACACACAGACGACCATTCCCATTCCGGCTTTATAACCGCTTTTTAAATCTACCCGTCGCTTTCTGTCTCATCGGCACTCTTGCTCCTGCGTGTGAAACCAGTTCTCGAGCGAGCTCTGCTGTTCTTATTCTCTTTTACCCCTCTTTCTGTTTGTTGTTTATATCCCATCACACGAAAAAGGGCTGTGGGGACTCTCTTTCTCCTCCCCCGAATACAGGTGCGTGGAATCTCGTTACTGGACCGGTGAAGGCCATATCCTTGCTCCTTTACGGCGATACCACATACACACACCTGCCACAAGCACACGCCTCATCTACACGCTGGTGTCGCTACAGGGAAGTGTAGCTATATAGGATACCGTACTATCTTTGTTTGCCAACATTACGATAGTATTGCGAGGAGTAGCGTCTCCACCCTGATCGTCCATTTTGCTCCTTACCCTCTGGGCGCTTTCTTCACCTTGTTGGCTTTTGGTTCGTTGTGTGATTTGAAAGGAAGAGAAAACCTTTGTTCTGCCTTTCCTCCTCGCGAGATCCCTTTTTCTTTTCCTTGGGTTTGGTTTTTGTGTTTGTTTGTGAACTCATCCACACAGACGCCACACCGCAACATCTCTCGCTTGAGCTGACTTCTTTTTTTTTTTCCTTTGCATTTTCTGTGCTGCCGGCCATTAAATCTTTTTCTTTTATACCTTTGACTTCGTGTAGGTAGGAGAGTGTGCGGGTGTGCGTGATACAAGCGAACAGAAACGAGGGATTCACGAAGCCACAGGTTGCCTTTTTTTTTCGCTGTGCGGCTGCGTAAATCCAATTAAAGAAGGCAGATAATATCTAGCCCGTTAAGACAGTGGGTCGTTACCCAAAGCTACAGAGCAGGAAAAGAGAAGGCTATTTGAGACTTGAGCAGCATTCACCCCGTGCACTCCCGTTAGACACAAGATCTTTTTGTAAGAAGTGAATTCATTTTCCACCTATCTGGCATCTTCATCAAGCTCCTTTTTCACCTTTTCCAGCGCTTGTACACACAAGGTACCTTTTCCGTCACGAAGTGCCAATCTTCATACACGATCTTCCTTTTTTCCCTTTTGTTATTCCATTCTTTTCATCATTACTGTGTGCTGATTTCTTTCTTTGTATTCTCCCCTTTCCTCTGTTCATCGTACCTGTTACCATCCTTTTATCGGGCCCCTGTCAGTACAGAACTTTCTACCCCACAAATCAGAATCAGTTTTTGCGTCCAAAGGAGCTGGATTCGCCGAACTCTACGTTCTTCCTGCTGCTGCTACCTTTTCGGTAATCCAACTTTATAGTGACATCGGAGCGTGTCTTTTGCGCCGTATTCTCCGCGTGGGCGTGACTTGTGATTTTGATATTAATCATGCTGCCAGAGCAGTCCAGGGCAGACAGCCAAGACGTGTTCATGCTGCTGAAGGGCCTTCGACTCAGCGACGGCACAATGGCCAGTGATCGCATAAAGCGGGGTAGCACGCCTCCAACAATGATACCAGTACTAGGAGCAGAACAGAACAGTAAGGATCGGCACACATTCTTGATGACGTCAGAACCGAGGCCCTTTGGTGTGGACTTCCCGACTTCGCAGGTAACGGTGAGGCCAATGACCATTAGCAGCCATCCTCTCCTTGGGAACCATTTCCCCGAAATGGTTCAGAACACTAGACAACACCGGGAAAAGTGTAGTGCGTCAAGCCAATCGGCACTGCTGCGACGATCCGAACCATCTCCATTTGCTGAAGTGGGGGTTGTGGTTGAGTCGAGCAAGGCAACGGGTGCAACTGAACTGCAGGGATCCTCCACCCCAGTGAGCACCAAAGCTCGTGAGAACGGTAGCGCAAGCAATATTCTGACAGCCTTTGCAATGAAGATAAATGGCCAGTCTGCCACAAGTGATGTTTCCGTACGCCCTTGGCAGGCAATAGCACCTCCCGCATCCACTCAGGGAAGCGAACCGTTGAACCCGAAGGTTCTGGAGCTGTTCCAGAGTCATAGTGTTCCAGTGTCCGTGTCCCCGAAGAAGGGGGCTACGAACGTGAGCAAGGGAAAGCCAAACCCGTCCAGTGAGGCGGCGGCGAGCATGGCTGCCCCGTGCCCCATCGGCCAGAATAAATCGCAAGGTTCAGCTAAGGGAAACACCCTCTCGCAGGTAGCCGTTGAGGCAAACCGATTTATCGCTGAGGCGCTCGGTGGTGACCCGATTGATAATTTTTCAGCAGAGAAGCCGATCATTCGTACCCTTCCTACCTTGCCAGAGGACGGCCGCTACATAATCGTGGGCGATGTGCACGGCTGCGTAGATGAGCTGGAGGCACTGGTGGCGAAGGTGAAATACACCAAAGGAAGGGATTGCCTGGTGCTGATCGGGGATTATGTGAATAAAGGACCGGACTCAATTGGGGTCATCCGCGCCTGCCAGCGCCTTGGAGCACTCGGTGTGCTAGGCAACCACGATTACACTCTCCTCAACTGCTGTGCCAAGCGGCGGCGGGTCCAGCTGTTCTCTCCAGATGACCTGCGCGATCCTGTTAAAAGACTGGCGCAGAGCTTCCCTGAGGAATGCGAGGCGTACCTGCGCGGTCTGCCACATATTTTACGGCTTCCACAGTACAATGCCCTTCTCGTTCACGCGGGATTCAATGTTCAGTACAGCCTTGAGGAGCAGGATGTAGTACAGATTATGCACTTGAGGCGCCTCGAGAAGATCCCCACACGCAGAGAGAACTCTCATAAAGGCGACCGGTACAACGCTGTTTTTAAGGGAGTCGCAGGTGTTCCTTGGGGCCAGCTGTGGAGCGGGCCCGAGTTAGTGATTTTTGGACACGATGCTTGCGCCGGCTTTCAGGTGCACGAGCACGCCATTGGCATCGACACCGGCTGCGTCTATGGCGATCCACTCACCTGTGTGGTGTTTAGCAAGGAGAACCCAGAGGGCGAGTTCTTCTCCGTCCCGGGTTTACCTAAATTCGCGAATGAGTTGAAGGGTCTGCCTCCGCCCACTTCCTCCGTCTACGAGAGGTCGCAGGGGGAACTCGAGAAGCAGATTATTCGCCCAACCACGCGCTCCACCCCTTGTGTCATGTCTCCTGGGAGCCAGTCGACATTCCTGTCTGCCCCACCAGGGTATGTCCCCTCTGCCATGCCAAGTGCCCCTGAGCTGGCGCCAGCCGTTACGGCTTCTCAAAATACAATGCTGCGGGACACTCCTGGCGTGATGAAAGCCCCAGAGCCGAAGCCGCGCCGTGCGGCATCTCCTGGTAGGTGCAACTTGACCACGCATTCGATTCAGCAGATGACCCTGTTGTCTATCGCCAAGGCTCACGAGTTACGAGCCCTTTCTGTCATTCTTGCGCTACCATCGTATGATCAATTCATAGAGGACGCGCTGGCTGAAGGCGGATGTGATGAAGAAACACGAAAGGCCTTTTGGACTCCGTTCACCACGTATATCCTTGAGGCTGTTCAGATTTCTGCACCGACGGCTACACGGCTTGACAACTATGTGGATGATGCACTACAGCTCGCTCTTGATGTGTGTGCCGAGATTCCAGTGGTGAAAGAATCAGTTCGTCCTCACCTGGAGACCTTACTGAATGACTCGCGCATCCGGTGGCCAAGCGCCACACTTAAGTGCCTTCAACTACTCTTGAAGTAGTTTGGCCTGTGAGGTGAGCTTTCCCCCACAACATTTTTTTTGTTGCGAGCGGCACTGGGCGAGGATCCCGCATAGATACTTAAAGAGGGTACCCCAGGGAAAAGGAAAGGAATGTATGGGGAGGTAGTGCCTCCCCCCTCCCCCCCACTGTCGAATGGAATGCTGACAACATGGAAGTGAACGGGTACCATACTATTCCGTACCACATCTTTTTTTTTTTCGTTACTCCCTTTTGATGAGGCCGAGGAG
>JAIZPF010000073.1:0-14859 GCA_020509355.1 Blechomonas ayalai | reverse complement strand
GTGCTTCTGATAATGCTGAATATTCGCTAACCGCCACTTGGCCCCTTCGTTTGCAATTTTTTTTCTCACCTGTGCTTTGAGCCTGAATCACTGAATACGGTTAAGCGTATGGGCTGTATTCCCGCGCTAGGCCCTTATGTACGGCCTGCTGAAAGGGAACATACGGAACCACGGGGCAATTCTTTACGTATGCGGATGTTTGGTGATGGCCTGACGCCTTGTTACAGTGCAGCACCCGCGCTTACATTGGCCATTTTTGCCCTTTAACGTTCACTCCCTTTTCGCAACTTTGTGTACGCACTGTACACTGGCCTTTTCTTTTGTGCTTGAATTTCATGTGCTGGCTGGTATTTTATGCAAGGGGGAATGGCGTGCAGGTGGATATATGTGCAGTTGGCCTCATTCCAACATGGATATTTCATCCCGTGTTGTGATGGATCACGTGTATGATTTCTCTTCCCCCCCCCCAATTCTGGCGTCTTATCGCGGGGGTGAGTGGGATGGGAGGTAATTGGCACTGCACGGGCCGGTCTTAGCAACGGTTGCTTCTGCTCGTTTCCCTATTCCCCATAAAGTGTTTTGCTTCGTGAAAAGGAAGGACGTGTATCCGGTGCACGTCCGGTGCTACACCTTTGTAATGGCCAAGGACGTATTTGTTCTCAAAGCAGGAGTGCAATCTGTGGCGTCATTTTTGGGCTAATAGTTTATGTGCGCGTGGTGATACTGTTCTTTTTTTCCTTTCTTCATTCCTTTTTTTTTGTTGCCTTTTAAAAAGAAAGTGGGATATGTTTTGTTCTTTGTTTGGTCGCTGTTTCAGCAACACGTGTGCGTATTAAATGGAGCTAATATTCCACTCCCCCTCATTTCATCACGTTTTACAAGCATGCAGTGCTTCTCGCTGTCGTGATGGCGCCTAATGCGATGTAAATGTATCTTTAGCTTCTTCTATTTACCCCTTCGTCTTTCTCTTCCAGTATTCATGAGTGCCTTGTGCTACTTGGAAGCTGAAGCCGCGCAAGGCAACTGAAGCACCGTGTGCGGTGAGGAAACAGACAACGATATAGCCACCGGACAAAGAAAGCCAGAATCCCAAAGTCAAAGCGTAATGCACAGAGTTTTTTTTTCTTTATTGGGCTTATCTAACATGAGGTGACAGAATAGGGCAGAGGTGGCGCACCTTCGCTGTGTAATATCCCCTCCGCTGTTTCTGTGCTCTTTTTTTTTTGGAAAGGGGCGTGCTTAAGACATCCCCGCAACTCCACCCATACGCTGCACATTTCCCACCTCACTCGGCGGAGCACTTCTGCTTTTCTATATGTGTACGAGATGGCTTTCAGTCCCTGTACAACAGTTAGGGGGAGGGGCTTTGTTACCTGCCTCACCGCCAGATGTAGCGACGGCGTTGAAACTGTCCCTGGTGACTGAAGAGGGACACTAGGCTGTATGTGTGTGTGTGTGGGGGGGCGTGCTTGCGAATAGTGAATGGTATCACCCACAGCTACCCTTGTATACGTGTCTCTATGATTGGGGCGTTCTAAGACAGCCTGCTCGGAGCAATACCTCCAGTCAGCAGCCGCTTTCTGTGACACCCATCCCCAAGGAAAGGTTTGTGCGTGTGTGAAGTCGAGAAACACTATTTGCAATGGTGACACGATGCGATGAGTACAAGGGAACTTATTTTTATTTTATTTTTTCATACCGGTTCTGTAATGTCGATCCCGTGTGAGGGCCATTGAGACCGTACACTAAGCCATCCTGAGGCCTGACTGTCCCACTGATGATATCTCCTTGTCTCTCGCTCTCTGTGTGGCCCACACTTGTTATTTTCTTCGCAAAGGAAAAGCAGCGAAGACTATAGTACGTTCTCAGTTTTACAGCTGCACAGGACGCCATGAGCTGCATTGCGACATTACCAACGAGCAACTGCACGCGCCTAGAGCTCCTTCACAACGACTGCTTGGCCGTTTATGGCAACCGCACGGCCTGTCTTGTGGCTTCTGACTCTGTGGAGCAGGAGGACAGTCTTCCGGTGATCGCAGTTCCAGAAGATGCGGAGAGCTATGCTCTATGGGTGGCTCCCGGGAATTCTTCACGGGACGTCGCTGTGGTGTACAGCACAACAGAGGCCGCCAATGGACACTATATGATGATGCAGGTGGGAACGCGCAAGATGGCTCTCTCGCTTGAGGACGGCCCCAGGTCACCGGTGAAGGAGCTTTCCGTGCTATTTCAGACCATCCTCGCCGTGAGGACTAGGGTGGAGTTATCCTTTTATTTCCTGGACAGCGGCTCTTGGCCCAGCACGGAGGAGACGGTGGTGCTGCGCCAGATGGGGAGTTTCCCGCTGATGCACGTAATGGGAAACTCGGAGCCAACTGTTCTGCTGAGTGCTTTCGCGTCAGGTACAGGCACACACGAGAAACACTTTGTGGTAGCGGAGTTTGACGACCATATTGGTCGCCTATATGTGCAGGTGCTCTCGGTAACTTCTGAGATGTCCATGTATATGAAGTACGGTACCCCATTGGAAGGTCTTGCCCTCCCCCCCAGTTTGAAGTCTGGCACGATGGTGCGTGCCGCATGGGCCGTGGACTGGGCTCATCAGGAGGTGGTGCTGTTGATGCGCGACTCGGTCAGCCGTTCCGTTGCGTGTTGTACCCTTTCCTTACGCCCGGCCGTCGGCTCGGTCCTCTCCACATGGATGGGGCAGCCTACTTTCTTGACCGCAGCGACGCGGCCAGCCCTGGAAAGGGCGGCGCAGTTGCTGTGCACCCATACTGGGTCTCTGTGGTTGCTGGCCGCCAGTACGGGATCTTCTGTGCTGTTGAAGAGCTTGACTTCGCCAGCGCTGGATGAGGTAGTCCTGCATGAGAGTAACGTCACGGGACTAGTGACAGCTGCAGTGGGGCGTGATGAGCTTTTCGTTGTGGCAGGCAAGCGGTTATACAAAGTAGCCGGCACCACTTACCGCATTGACCGTGGGGCAGCTGGGCCAACTTTATCAGATTGGCTGCTTCAGCAGCGATCCAGCACACCGACAGGTGGCGCGCGCGAGGAAGAGATGGAGAAGCTCGTCGAATGCCTGGCGGTCAACAAGCTCATGCCTGGCGGTGTTGTGCGCGATTCTACCTTCGTGACAAAGGTTGAGTGCTCCACTGTGGATGGCGGATATCGCTACCGGCATGAACTGTTGGAGTCCCTTTCGCAACACTCTCAGCTGCCGTCTGGATCACACGCGAGGGTCGTGCTGCAGTACGTGGCGTTGGCGCATTCTGTACATCCATTTTCTATCTTCATGGTGCTCCGGCCGACGTCATCGCAGGGTGCGGTGGGCGAGGCTGCCGAGGGGTTTACGTTGGCAGTAGCGGTATTGCTGGCTCAGAAGCCTGCATTTCAGGGAGCTGGTCTGCAGCGCATGCCTGAACTTCCTTCGGCCGCGGCTTACTTTTTTTCCTCTGAGGGAGACTCGCTCTTTGCCTCTGATGTGGAGAAAAAGCGTTATTTGTCTACCGTGTGTCGTGCAGCGGTATCGGGGCTGGCAGAGGGGGCCCTTGGGGCGGTGCGAGTGCTGCTGGCCATCGCAGATGCCACCGTGGCTGTTCTGTACGGACGACATCAACGTGCACAGGTGCATGACCTGACGACGCCAGAGTCAATGAAACTAGAGGAGACCATCTCAGAATCTCTTAGTATATTGTCGTCGTACGCGGACTGGGCGCTGAGCGCGGCACCGATGCTGGGCGTCATGACGGCGTACATTGGCGACCCGAGTATGGCGAAGAAGGAAGCAGCTCTACGTGATGGTGTTTCACATCCCATTAACACTTCGCGGAACATTGAAATTGCGCCGCTACGCATTTCTCGCTCTCGCTAGGGCAAAGTGCAGTCTGCTGTGCCCAAATCGTGTGTCTCAGATGCGATTAAAAAAAGAGATGATGGTGGTGGTGGTGGGGAATTTGTAATGCAAACATGATTTCGAGTAACTGGTGTTAATTTTTCTTTCCATTTACACCTGTTTGTACGGGCAAATACGGCGTGACAGTCTTGAAGGGTGTTCATCCCATTCAATTCTTGCAATGGAGTTTTTTTTTCATTTGTATGTGGGGGTGCTCTAGCTCTTCACTGATAATTTTCGTGCACCCTCTCTCTCTCTCTCTCTCTTCTTTTCGGCCCTACCTTCTGCGCGTTTGTCGTTTTCCTTATTTCTGCAAGGCTGACATACTGGCACCTTCCAGGAGCTGCCACACGTTCCTGAACGCTGTCCGAAGATTGACTAATTCGTCCTGCCACACTCATTCTACGTCTTTTTTTTGCAGTACGTGAGGACTCCTGTGATCGTTTTGGGACGTCTCCGGCTCTATGAGGTGCACCAAAAGCTTGAGGAGTGAGCGCTCGCTCACGAGGGTCTCTCAATCAGCGTCTACCGGCCGCCTCGAAATTACACCGGCATGTGGGGAGTTCATTAACTTCGATGTGGACACCACGTACGTCATGCCCTTCACCGTACGTAATATGACGCATGAGATGCAGACTCTGCGCTTTGTCCCGCCACAGTCTCCCAAGACGGCTTTCCGCCTGGTGAACATGGACTCAGTACGACTCGCACCCGGCATCGCACACGTAGTGGAAGTCGAGTTTTCTGTTCACTCGTCTCAGGACTACGAGGACTCCTTTGTCGTGCTGAGCGAGAAGGGGGCGCGGATGGTTGTGCCGCTGGTGGCATGGTACGTGCCCGCGCTCGAATTTGATGCTGTGATCGACTTTGGACAGGTGGAGTGCAGCAGTACGGGTGCCACCCGTCTTCTACAGCTAGTCAATCGTGGGCGAAAGGACGCAACCGTGACGTTGACACCTACTCCGGGTAGCGGGGTGCGTGTGTCACCCACGGTAACCGTGGCGCGTGCACTTGGGGAGACCACTGTCACAGTGGAGCTTAGCCAGTTAGCCATCGGCCGACATGAAGTTCCCCTGATGGTAAACGTGGACGGTGAGAAGGAGCAGCGGAGGGTGATGGTGAAGGTGAACGTAGTAGACTGCCGCAACAGGCTGCTAGATCCCAATACGGGGAAGGAGGCCGTGTCCATCAACTTCGATAAGGTGTACGCCGGCTCCAAGAAGTCCTATGAGCTGGTGGTGGCCAGTGGCAGTGAGCAGGGAGTGAGCTTTGCCTTCCAGCTCGCCAATGAGGCCTCCGTGACAGGCTTGATACCATTTCGCTTTTCACCGGTGCAGGGGAGGCTGGAACCAAGGGAGAAGCGAAAGGTACAGGTTATATTTGAGCCCCCTCTCAATTCCACCCGTACGGGGTGGTCTTGCATGCAGGACGTGCAGCAGGCGAATGCACGGAGGTTTGAGGCCCTCTTTTCGCTCTTGTTCGTGGAGACGGAGCAAACGCACAATGTGCACGTCTGCGGGGAGTCGACCGACACGCAGGCGTGGGTGTCACGTACTATGATAGACTTTGGGCGGTGCCCCGTGAACGACTACCGGGATGTGGATGTGGAGGTGCGCAACGGGGCCGAGGGGCTACCCCTGCAGTACACATTTGCACACGCCGCGCACTTTCACATTAGCAAGGCCACGGGACGGGTCCCTCCTAAAAGCTCCGCACATGTGACGATAACGTATCATCCCCGCCGCCTCGGCAAATTTAGCGAACGCCTGAAAGTGTCTTTCAACGGTACGGTGGACCGCGTGATTACGCTGGTAGGTGAATCAGTTGCCACCGGAGCGGCGAAGAGCGAAATAATCGGTGGAACCGACAAGCTTCCTCAGGACTTTGTTCGTAAGCGAAAGGCACCCCCTCCCTCATGTACCGATACCGAGCCGAGTGCTGTGTACTCTGCCGCCGCGCCCCCACCAAGGGCCATGGTCGACATTCCGCGTGTGGCAGACATTGGAATGGTGCCCGGGGAGGGTCTTCATCCTCCCCAGCTGGCAGCGCGCCGTCCAGATGGAGAGCTGCGCGAAGAAGATGCTGCGGTGCGCTTATCGAGCGGACACGTGGCCCCTCCCGCATTTGATACGAAGGCCCTCATCAAACGGCGCTTCGCGGAGACGCCTTCTAATGCAATGGAGCGCCGTGACTGTCGGCGAGAGCTGATGCCTATGGACTTGCTCAAAGTGGTTGCACCGATCAAGCAGGTGGAGTTCGGAAAAATTACAGTCAGGGCTACCGCGACGAAGCCCTTCTACGTATACAACGGCACAAGCGGTGCTATCCTAGCTTCTATGCCAAGTGATGATCTACAACTACATTTTACGCCAGTGTCGCAGGTGATCCCACCGGGTCGCATGGCCGAGTTCGATGTGACCTTTTCCAGCCCAGTCGTGCAAACGTGCCAGCAGGTGATCCACATGATGCTCAACCGCAATTACCGTATGCGCTTCTCCCTCCACGCCGATGTTGTCCCCATGGAGGTGTCACTCTCACCGGACGAGATGGTGCTACACTTTTCGGAGTTCACCGATGAGCCCATCGTCAAGGCCACCGTTGCGCTTGGGAACAGAGGGAGCAGCGATGCTGCGTATCGTTGGCACCTACCGCCCAAGTCACCGTTCATGGTGCAGCCAGCTTCCGGGCTCTTATCCGCAACCTCCAAGGCGACCGCCGAGATTTTCTTCACCCCTGCGCAGGGCGTGCTGGAGGCTCATTGTGACGCCTACTTGGAGGTGGATGGTGCAGTGGGCCGCAAGCTGCTTCGTCTGACCGGCGTGGTGGCTCCCACCACGTGCGTATGGGGACGGTTAAATACTCAGCCGACCCCAGTGAAAAAGAATGGCAGTCATGATTTGCCACTGGACCTCCGGCGAATCCCTGCAGGGAGGTACACCACCGCATCGGTCTTTCTGAGCAACAAGGGACACACCAATGCTTTCTTCTCGTTTGATGCTTTACCTCGCGGGGTGGAGGTGGCTCCTGCCCGTGGTCGAGTGTGTGCCGGCGAAACAGAGGAGTTGGCCGTGAGCTTGAAGATGGATCACATCGGGACGGTTAGTCACGCCATCTCTTGCGGTGTTCGTGGTATGCAGGCCCCACTACGTATTCTGCTGTCGGCGGTCGTGGTGGCCCCCACCCTGAGTGTTGTTTCTCCAGCAACGCAGAGCGGGGAGCTCCGACTTGACTATGGACAAGTGTTTGTTGGGGCGGAGAAGACGCTCCTCGTCCGGCTGCGGAACCATGGTGATGTAGCGGCGGTTATTCAGCTGGACTGCCAGGCCCAGCCAGGGTTTTCTGTACGGCAGCTGGTGGCCGATGTAGATGAAGAGGGTAACCACCCGGCTGCAGAGGTGCAGGTGTCATCTGCTTGTGACTCAAGCTCATTTCGCTCTCGTGGAAGTCTTGAGGACAGCAGCTGGGACCACGACAAGAGCGTTAATCGTCATGCCGGGCCACATGATTTGTACTTCATCACCATCAGTCCCAATTCAGAGGCAGATGTGTGCTTTGTCTACGCGCCGCAGGCGGTGAGCCCGCGGAGCCACTTTTACGCCAACTGGCACCAAATCGGCGCGGACGACCTTCATGTGCTGCCGCCTCTTGTGCTCGGTGCGGATGCGCTGCCACCTTCTCTCAGGTTCCTGCAGCGCGAGATATCCTTCCCTACTGTAATTGCTGGCCATTTGCCCAAAGCTCAAACGTTGGAAGTGCAGAACTGCACTCGAGAGCAGGTACGGTGGCGACTGGAAGCCCAACCCAACTGCGGCGCCGCGCGCCACTTCCGCTTGGAGCCGGCAGGCGGAACCGTGGCTGCGGAAGGTAGCCAACCGGTGACGGTGACATACCTCGCAGATAAGGTGGGCACCTTCGTCGGCTGTTTCGCATTGTACGTTGAGGGGATGGATAACATGTGCTGTACAGTGACAGTCACAGCAACTGCGACAAAGCTGTGCTTGCTATGCAACCGCTCTGCACTCCTGTTCCCTCCCGTGCCCTTGGGCGTCGAGGTTCGAGAGACGGTGTATCTGACGAACGAGGGGTTTGAATCCATTGGGGTGAGCTACGATGGGGCTAGCAAGGGCACCCTAGCGGTGAGCTTCCCAAAGGGAAGTGTTCTCTCGCTGGCCACTACTCGCATTCCGGTTGAGGTGACATTTTGCAGCTCGCGACCCGTCACTTTCAATTCCTCCATTGTACTTGACACCACACTGGGGGAGCAAGTTGTGCTGACCGTTGTGGGTACCGCCATTAACTCGATTCTTACCACACAGGCATTTGTCCGGCACATGGAAAGCGCATCGTCGATCGCTTCCGTAGCCGTATCGACGGATCTTGAACATGTGGAGCCGTTTCTGTTCAAGGTGCATGGGCCAGCCGGTGCACCGTGTGTCATTCAGAAGGAAAAATCGCCTGCTGGCGAGCCGGAGCAACAGGCGTACTGCATGATTGATGCCGTCGGACGACTTACGTATTCCCGGCGCGCTGTAGTATCCCTCACCCGGTGGATGAACGCTAACCTGTTGCACGAGCCGGTCGACAACATCGTGGAGGCGCTGCGATCCACGCATGGAGGCCTTTTGTTTGATCTCATCGAGCGCTTCTTTGGGAAGCGGCCACATAACGTGGCATTGGATGTCGAGTCAACTCTCCCAAAGGGCACACACGCGGGCACTCGGCAGAAGGACAACCGTGCCAGATCGAAGAGGAAGGCGACATCCACCGTAGTGCGAGGGAGTGTTCATACACGGACTACCGCAAGTTCTCGGGGCGTGGCCCTTCTTGAGACGTTGCTGTGCTTTATGAAGGCGTATGGAGGCTGCTTAAGCGAGGTGCAGCTCAAATACCTACTTACGTATGGTGAATACACAGAGTATGAGAAACAGATGATAGGGACGCATCCATCAGCGTCTCCACCCAGACTCGAGTTTTCACCCCCAATACTTTCAGAGGGTGTGTTTCAGGTTAGGTCACTACACGCATGGACCGTGGTTGTACTTCAGATGCTCAGGGTATTTTACTTATCGCGTCTGAGACCGGCTGACGTGCTTCTGAGCAACAGCACAGCCGATCGACCTAAACTCAACGCGATGCAGTCTGCGCTGGAGGGGAGCAACGTATACAGCATCGAGGAGAGCGCGCTACTTCAGTGGCTTCGCCGTTCCACCCACGCGTACCTCTCCACACCTGGGAATCTCTTTTCCCATCAGCAGTTGCACCTAGAGTGTTTTGCGCATCTGCACAACTGCCGCCCTCTCATCGCCACCGTGTTACTGTACGTCCCCAGCATGCATAGCCACTTTGTACAGGGGGACCGGAAGATCTTTCCCAACCCGTCCAATGCGGTGGAGAATGTGGCCAACGCGCATCTCCTGATTCAAGCGCTCGCAGATCTCGGTATACCCTCCTGTGCGAGTCCAAGAGACCTCCTCGAGTACAGTCAGTCCGAATGGGTGCTCTTTGTGGCGTCGTTGTACTTTTACCTGCCACGTTTTGCAACACGGACACCGGTGCACTTCGTGGGTAAACTACTCGTGCCAATCACCAAGCAGGTGGAGGTTAGAAATACGTCGTCAGTGGTACACCACTACCTTGTGAAGTTGGACAACCCGGAGTACAGTGTGAGGCAGCGGGAGATCAGCGTCGCACCGAACAGCTCCACGACGCTGGAGATCACCTTTATTCCGAAATTTTTCCGAGAGGTGAAAGGGTGTTGCATGCTTCTTGATCAGTCTGCGATCCCACCGGAGGGGCGCACGCCCTTTGTGTTCGATCTCTCTGCCGTTGCCACGGAGGAGCCATTCGAAGTATTTTACATCGATGCCCCCCTGTACGAGCCAACCCCAGGCACCATCTCAGTGAAGAACCCCTTTACCCAGGATTCCGTGGTCACCGTGGGCGTGTCACAGACATACATTGAGTCTGCTGAAGGCGACGACACTCCGGAGAAGCGTTTTGCAGCAGACTATAAGAACGCCTTCTTCGTGTCCACCGATGTGCTGCCACTTCGATATGGTGAAACGTCTGTGTTGCCGTTTCATTTTGTTCCACTCGCGCGCGGGCGATACGAGCTAAAGGCTACCTTTCGTGATGACAGAGAGGGCGAGTTTTCCTACTTGTTGGTGGGCCATTGCACGATGCCCCAACCCTGCCATCACATTACCTTTCGCACGGAGCTGCATGAGCCGTGCCACCCTAGCATGACCTTGCGGCAGCAGAGCTCACAGCTCGAACGCACCGTGCGGTTTTATGAGGAACGCAACCGGCAGCTACAGAAGGACGTTCGCAGTGTGGTATTGCCCGATATGACGGGCAACACCTACACCGTGCGCGTTGTAGGCGAGTCCTTTGATGGTCCAAATCCCTTTTTTGAGGTGGAGAGCGACACGGTTGCACTTGGTGAGAACAGTGGTGAGTATGACCTTCAGTTTTCATTCAAACCCAAGTATATTGGTGTCTATCGCGGGTACATCGTGCTCTCCTCGCCCATCGACGTTCGCGTGGTGTCCTTCTTGGGTGAGTGTGTGCCAGTAGGCGAGCGCAGCACCTTGAAATTCACTTGCCCGGCACGACAGTCTATTTCGCAAAACATTACCATTACAAACCAGGACACCGTTGACTGGTTGATGTGCGCTGCATTGGAGGGGGATAGCTTTAGCGGCCTACGGGAGCTTCGAATCCCAAGTGGGAAGAGCAAAGAGTACACGCTCAGGTACTCCCCGTCATGGATTGGGAAAGAGAATGGGCAGCTGGTGCTGAACAACAGCGTGACGGGGCAGAAGCACACCTACACCCTTCTTGGCGAGGCGGAGGCCCCTCTCTCAGAGGACATCATCACACTGGACTGCCGAGCGCGGGAGCGTCAGACTACCGTGTTTTCCGTCCCCAACATCTGTACGACGGATGCCACCTTTTTTGTGGAGACGGACCTACCCTTCACTGTGGGCGAGCCGGCGGTGATCGTACCGCGAGGTGCTGTTGGTAAGTACACCCTCACTTTCATTCCGACGATGGGGGGAACGTATTCGGGTAAGATGGTCTTTAAATCGCCCCAGGAGCGTTACTTGTGGTACATTGTCAATGTCAACGTGGCCCCACCTGAGAAGGAAGGCACTGTGGTGATAAAGACGGATGTGCGCACACCTGTGGTGGCAGACGTGAGCGTGCGCAATCCGCTCAATAAAGAGTTGGTCTTCCTCGTGACGCGCGTGGGAGCCGGCCTGTGCGGCGACAATGTCTTGACTCTGGGAGCTGGTGCAACGGCCGTGTACAGCTGCACGTTCATGCCCGTTCACGTGGGTACCGACGTTGGCCGGCTCGCTTTCTGCCATGCGGAGGCCGGTGAGTTCTGGTACGAGCTGCAGATGGAAGTGGAGGACTCCCCGGCTGAGGAGCTCACGTTCGAGTCCACGCTTGGGCATCCCTCCGTTGCTCGCGTGGTGCTGCCCAATGCAACGGGGACGATGTGCCAGATGATGTTGTGCAACTCCAACCCACGTAACTTTGCGGTATCGCCCCCGATGGTGGAGGTACCGCCTCAAAGTGAGGCAGTGGTGGAGGTCTTGTTCACACCGACGGCTGTTGGCATCGAGCACGTTGGTACCATCACGCTATCCAACGACCGACTGGGCCAATGGAAGTACGCGTGCCGTGGTGTGGGAAAACCCCCAGCGGTGTTGGGGAAGCGAACGTGTGTGTGCGACATTGGGTCGACAGGGACGCTGGCGCTTCCTTTTACCAACACGCTTGATGTGGAAACGTCTTTGCTGATTACCATTAAGGATAACACGGAGCAGCAATTTTCAATGCAAAGGGCACCCAATGGAGCGCTTCCCGCCGGCGGGGAGGTCACCCTTTTACTTTCCTACTCTCCAAAGACGGTTGGCCAGCATTTTGTCACAGTGGAGGTGCGACCATCTGTAGGGTCTCACTCCCCCGAGTACGATGTGGTATGGGCCTATCCAGTCGAGGGTTTGGCGGAGTGGCGGGACACTACCAAGCCGTATCGCTTTCGCTGCGCCGCGCGCAAGCAGTACAATGATGTGATCACTCTCAAATCTCCAGGCCTTACGGAGCGGGAGAGGGCTGGAGCCACTATCTTTTTCGAGCCGGACGCCAAGCAGAACTATCTTTCCGCCGTCCGCTCCACTTTTGAGTGTGAGCTGGTGAAGGACAGCCCCTACACTGATGTGTTTCAGGCGACGATCCGCTTCACACCGTTGCGCCCGTTTGCCGTGTCGGGCGACCTGGTAGTCCGAGGGGGGTGTGGGGGAAGCTGGCGCTACCGTATGTATCTCGAGGCACAACCAGCACCTGTCGACGACGTCATACACCTGACGAGCCCGATTAACGTTAGGACCACTGTCATGTTCGATCTGTACAACGTGTTTCCGTACAAATCCAAGTTTGCGGCGTATTTCACGGACGACAGCTCGCACGATTTTGGTCTTTCACCCGCCAATGGAGTTTTGCTCCCTTTCATAGCGGGCCAGCGTAGCGTCACTTCCGCCACACCCATCCGCATCACTTTCCAACCTTCCACCCGTGTGCCACGAGTGGAGGGGACGCTGGTGGTGGACACGGAGGATATGCAGTGGTCGTTTCGCATTATCGGGAAGCTGGAGTACCAATCAAGGCCACCTACAGAGAGGTGAGCAGTGATAGGCGGGGGCGGGGCAACGACGAGTGGACGGCCAAGCTACCCCCATCTCCCGTATGCTGTGGCGAAGGTACCCCAATCAACTACTGCAAGGACAAGTGGGTAAGGATGTGGGGTGGTGCCGGCTGTTGGGGCATGTCTATTTCATCGGTTTTTTTTCTCTTCCTCCACGGATGTTCATTATGTATGTACACGATGCTCTCATGCGATCCTTCAAGTATTCCGGTTTATCCTGACAACCGGCGCACATAACTTACTGGTACCACAAACCAAATGGGGAGTGGGGGACGATGGACACTGCCGTTGTGGCTGTGGTGAGACTTCTGGTAGCATGGTGTAGTTAAATTGTTGCCTTGCTTTCGCTACTCCTCACTCTTACGTTCTATGCGCATGTGTGTATGTATGTTCCTCTCTCTCTCTCTCTCTTTCTCTCTGGCTCGCTTTTTTGGTTGGGTTGCGGCTGATCCACTTACCACCCGCCCCTCGTCCGCAACTTCTCACATACATATTTATATATATATGTGTGTGTACGTATTCGTCTGCCAATATGTTTCACATGATGCCACTATCATGCAGCTTCCCCGTATTTGGTCGTGATTCAGTAAGCGAAAGTATTCCCTGCGTACTGTGGATACACGTTCAGCAGACAAAACATATTTATCAACCTGCTATAATATAGGCTTTAGCGCGCGGTGTGAAAAGGGAGCGAGGGACGGAGCTCACGGCAGGTGTACGGGGCGAGCTGAAGCAGGCTGTCTTGAGTGGTCTTATGCAGAATAACCCGACCCTGTACGGCCCTCCGCGGAGCGGGCCGGCAGCAACGGCGGTGACGTCTGCGCAGTGGGGAAGTGCTGCCCCATTCTATCCGGGCGTCCAGTTACTGTCCTTTAGCAAGTACCCTATGATTAGAGACGTGTGGGCAGAGAACTTAGAGGAGGAGTTTGCAGTGATTCGTTCGCTGGTCAAAGACTATCCCTTTGTATCGATGGATACGGAATTCCCCGGCGTGGTAGCTAAGCCTGTCGGCAACTTCAAGACCACGCATGAGTTTTACTACCAGACACTTCGCTGTAATGTGAATCTGTTAAAGATAATCCAGCTAGGCATCACACTGCTGAACGAGAAGGGGGAGGTGCCGGAGCACTGCTCCACGTGGCAGTTTAACTTTCGCTTCAGCCTCAGCGAGGACGTCTACGCGCAAGACAGCATTGAGCTGTTGCGTCATGGGGGGATCAACTTCGACTATTTTGCATCGTACGGCGTTGAGACGACGCACTTTGCTGAGCTGCTCATATCCAGTGGTCTGCTGTTGAATCCGGACGTACGCTGGCTGGCTTTTCATGCCGGCTATGATTTCGGCTATCTCACCAAAGTGGTATGCAGCAAGGACTTACCGGAGAAGGAGGAGGACTTCCTTCAGGTTTTTCACGCTCTTTTCCCAAGCATGTTCGACATCAAGTATCTGCTGCGCTCGACGGAGGTGTCCCATTCGTTCGGCTTAGACTACCTTGCGGAAAACCTCAAACTTCGCCGCTTCGGCACCGCGCATCAAGCGGGTAGCGACTCACTTCTTACGGGGCACTGCTACTTTAAGTTGCTTAGGGGAACGTTCAACAGTAACCATCCTACGTCAAGCAATGGTGTGCTGTACGGCCTTAGTGAGGATGCCGCTTCATCGGCGACACCAAGTAGTGCCCCGTCCGTGTCGCAGTTCACTTCCAATGGAAACGCGAACAGCCACGCCAGTCCGTCTACCGGGTATGGTGGATACAATGCTACCTTCCCATCGTCACCGTTGCCGGGCAATGCGCATAAGTGAGCACGCCGGATGGACGCTGCTAGCGAGGGAGGCTAGGGGATGCTACAGCAAAGGAAAGGACCGGAGGCATGTGGCATGCATGGAGATGAATAGCATGGTGCCATTGTAGGCAACGTCACCGGTAAATGGGTATTCCCAGTCAGGGAGACAGAGAGGTTTTGCTCCACTGAGTTCTCCCCGTGTGCTATGAACGCCGTGTGGGGGTTTTGTAGCGGCCAGCGTAGGTGGAACCTCAACGCGTGCTAATGTCTTTAGCTGAGCTTCATTTATTTCCGTGACCCCACCATACGCCCCTCTGATGGCCGGTGGGGCGATCATTAGTGGGGAGATGTTACGTCTATTTGTCGCGTGTGCTACCCAGCGCGGTGATCTGGAACTCAGATGGGGTCGGCACTTACCCTTTCTTTTTTTCTACTTCTGGTACCGGCTAGTTGACAGGGATTG
>JAIZPF010000072.1:78298-88993 GCA_020509355.1 Blechomonas ayalai | reverse complement strand
GGGTATACAACTGTGTGCCGCTCGCGGTGTGTCTTCCGAGGCGTTGGGTGTTCAGTAAAAGGCGGCTGTTGTTGTTGCTGCTGTTGTTGTCATGGGATGGGGGACGGCTAACGTGTGTGAGTGTGTCTTTCCCTCCCCCCTTCACCTTATCCTGACCTTTCTTTTTCATCCGACGTGGGATCCCGACCCGGGGCGCACTTTTGTCGCGTACGCTTGCAGGAAATCAGCTAGAACGAAGAACACACGGCTTTTGTGAAGATCTACCCCCGTGACAACAACAACCCAAATTAACATGACAATGATCAGTGAGCACGACGTCTGTGCAGACGTGCACCCAAATACCCGTGACGAGGCTGCTACGATGACCAATACAGAGGGGAGTGCTCGCCTTGCCGATGGTACCCCAGCAAGCGGCAAGGTTGTTACTTCCTTAACGGGTCAGCGCTCCCGCGCAGTAGGCGCTCAGGAAAGGTCTTGCCCAGCTGTGATACGAACGAAATATATGGGTGTCGGCCGGCCAAACGCAACATCCGCCACCAAACGATGGTATGACGCACCACAGCCTTCATCACAGGAAAGGCCGTCAGACTTCTCAGGAAGTGATGATTCCCCTGTAAGACCTCCAAGTTTTCCGCCGAAGAGCCCAGTCACGCACACGGTCATCCAGTCTATGGAAATCAGCAGTGACGTCCGCTCCCTCGGCGAACAGGAGTCGCGGGGTGGACAGCGGCGAGATGATGCAAAGCGTCGCAACAGCGATGTACCCAGGCGCCCAGTGAGGGGATTTCTCCACCACGAACGTCACAACGCGGCGGGCACGGTAAAGCACCCTCCTGTTGGCATTTTAGCCTTCGATACGGTAGCATGTGTGCCGCGCCGTGTGCCCTTCTCCGCCGCTACGTTGGCGAATGTGGCCCCACGCTCTAAGCCATCACTGGCTTTTAAATTGCTGTCGGGTAGCGAGGATGGCATTCCCGCACTACCGCGGCCGCTTACGATGGCCCTGAGAGAACACTACCAGCGAGCATTATTGGCACTGCCGACGCAGGACATGGAGCGTATTGTGACAGCCATGTGCCCTGAAGAGGATCGGAAGGCAGTCTTGAGACACTTAAAGAAATTAGTTGCTCGATACTCTACCCCTACAGCACGTTCTCCTACTTGTACCGGCCAAGTACGTACGAATGGCACGGAGTTCTCTAACCAACATGGAAGCGCAGCAAATGGTGTCTGCGACGCTACGCAATCCCACCCATTCCCCAAAGGCCGCGAGGATTCCTCGAGACGGTCAAGGTCTGGAATGGGCAGCAATCGTCGCCGGGCGGCAGCTAGGCCGCACACCGCAGGGAAAAAAGCGGTGCGCTTGTTCAGTTTACGCTTTGCACAAGAGACGCGGGCTGTCTTTCTGATGGAGTGCGCCATTGCCTGTCACGCTTCGCGGCATCGTTTCTACAAGTCACAGCCCAAGCACGATTTGGAAAAGGGTATTGCCGTGTCGGATGAAGTTCTACAACCCTTGTATGAACAGGCTGTCGCCAAGGTACTGTTCTGTTTGCTCGGCTGGAGTGAGACCGAAGCTGCTTCATGTATTACTGCGGTTGTTGCAAGCGTAAAGAACATCTTACCCCCTGCAGTACACGCACACCATACAGACGCCTCCCAGGCTGTCGATGAATTAACTCCGATAGGTGAAGTCGATGAGGTTGCGATGGGCTTTGCTACCACCGAGCCCTTAAACGACGAAGTGGCGCCAGAATCTTCAGAGGAGCAGAGCATTTCGAATGAGTGCCATAGTTGAAATTGCGTCGGAGATGTATAATGGAGCGCGGCGTTGCTGCGCTTTCGCAAAAGGCTCTGGTTGTGTAGGCTATCGAGCAAAAGAAAAAGCCTCCCTCCCTCCCCCCCCCACGGCGTGATGATGTCTAGCCACTGGAGAGGCCTGTAAGTCGCTCATCAGTTCACTATATGGAGCCGTGTCTCTGTGGTGTGTGTGTGTGTCTGTGAAGCGTGCTTCCTCAAGCATGTAAAGGGATGACAGTACTGCTGGGCCTAGCGCGGGGCACATACTAGGCTGTGGGTGAGAAATGGGAGCCCATCTAAGACGCGCAAAGACAGACAAACAGAAGGAGCGAAAGAAAAAACGAATGCGGTGAGAAGCAAGGGATGCCAGTGGGCGATGTATCCAAAGAAAATGGCTCGGTAAAGAACGAACTGAATACCTCCTTTGTTGTGGTGGTGGTTGCTTATTGTTGTATCTGTGAGGTCACCCTTGTTTGCTTGTCTGTTCGTTTCTGAAGTAGAGTGAGCGTGCGTGTCGGGGCGGGCTGGATGCGAGGCCATGTACGCGGGCTGTAGTGGCCGCTGCTCGCGAATTTAATTTTATTTGTTTTGGTTTGTACTGATCACATACTGGCATTCCCCGTATATTTACTCACATTCCACTTGCTTTTACTGTGCTCATCGTTGCCAAGGGGTCCAGTAGAGATCCGTCTCACGGATACGTAATGATGTCGTTCGTGTCAAGGTCAAATGAGGGGGAGGTCGAACTACCAGTGAGCCAAGCGCGCATGGCGAAGCACTAGTGCTCAGTGCTTTACCCTTACGTACGCCTGTGTGTGTGGTTTATCTCCTTTCCTTTTGCTTAGCAAGAGGAAGACAGCGGGGCAGCACTAACTACACGGGAACCAGGGGTCGCGGGGATTAGAGAGAGAGAGAGAGAGTCTTCGCGACCGGCCGGCAATGGAGGGTCGGTGGTTTCCTTCCTTTTTGTAACTTTTTTTTTTTTGATGTGTCTCATCGGCAAACAGGGAAGCGGAGGCCAACGTCCTGATTTGTATTATCTGTCCAATGTCGTATCCCCTTTCAAGCTGCACTCCACCGTCGTTGAACTTTCTTTTTCGGTGTTCATGTTGTTGGCGCTCGCTCAGCTACATTAGTTCTCAAGTTCTTTCCTCCAGAGCAAGACACACCTCCTACCACTGATGTCTGCTGCACACTTTGACGCCGCTGTTAACTTCGTGCGCTCCCTCCCCAAGGATGGAGACGTTAAAATCTCTAACGCGCAGAAGCTGGTGTACTATGGCTTGTACAAGCAGGCGACTGAGGGTGACGTGACCGGCTCTCAGCCGTGGGCGGTGCAAATCGAGGCCCGTGCCAAGTGGGACGCCTGGGGAAAATGCAAAGGTATGAGCAAAGATGACGCCAAGGCGGCCTATGTGGATAACTTGATACGCATGTGTAAGGAAAACGGACACCCTTGGAACCCCGAGACAGGTCTGATGTAGGGAAGAGCATTTATCGATTGATACCTAGCGCGAATATTTACTTCATTGTATCAAGTTGTTCCTGATGCGAGTGACATGGGGGAGCGGATGTCGGCAGTGAGGGGTGACCCTACCGTGATGCGGCCCCTCGCGGATAAAACCACAAGAAAGGGTAAAAGAGGTGGAGAACGTCATTTACGACTTGCAGTTCAGACACAACAGAGGGAGAGAGGGGTGGTGGGGGCGAAAAGGAAAAAAAAAATTCTAATTCCAGTAAAAGGGAGGTGGGGGTAGATACGATCGGGGTGGTTTTCGTCATGAAAGGGGAACGATGATCCCTCTGGGCAGCTCGCCGAGCGTGGCACTTCCCACAGGCACTAGTGGGATGTGCAAGGTCAGCCGTTCAGTAAGTGTCAGCGCTTCCTTCTCCTATGCGACTCCCATTTTGTCATCACGGGTGGTGGGGTCGTGCCATGACGGTCTGGCCGCAACAGTCGCCGCGCCACCATCGTTCCCCTCCTTTATGCGGGAGAGCGTACACAGCAGTGTGCTGAACGTAATAGCTTACAAAACCCCCGATGGACACATTGGTTCCTGTCTTGCAGCCCGTATAGCAGCATATGTGCTGCGACCTGGTTTGCCATCCTCAGACTGGTTTACTCATTCTCCGCATCCCTCCCTCTCCCAAATTATTTCTCTCATTCAGGTTAACCCTAACCCCCGCGTGGAACAGCCACCAGGAGAAAGAAGCATACGATTTTCCCTTCTGGTTTCTTGTATTGGTCCCACCTCCGTCTCCATTGTCCTCCCTCCCCTTTCTCGCAGTGCGTCTGGTACACCAGTTCAAGAACAAGACCAAAGCAAAGGTGAATACACAGTGCTGTTTCATCTACGCAACTCCTCACCTCCCCCGTTTTCGTACCCGTCAGTTACTCCGTTTACCTCGTTGTGCTGCAGAAGAGGCGAAGTAGTAGGATCCCTCTCTCTCTCTCTCTCTCTGAGGGTCTTTGCTTGTTTGTGTTCCTGCTTGACATAAGCTGTCGCTTCATTTCGGGTAGGTACGCGCGGTGGACGCGGGGCAATCTTTTTTTGTCAGCTGATCATTGCGGTTCACCTCCCGCTCGTCTATCCTTTCCGCCTGTAGCTGGGAATAAATATTCAAGGGACTGGAAGAGAGAGGCGCGCCCCTTTTCCTGGAGGAATCACTCGCTTGTACGAAACCTGGCAAGATGGTGTTCGGGATAGACGCGGAGGAGCTCTATAATATTGTCAACGATCACGATCAGGGCCCTCGACTGTTGCAGGCCAGCGGCGATGTCGTGGGACTAGCGAAGAAGCTGAAAACAAGTCTCATTAGCGGCCTCAGCGATGAGGACGAGCTGCAGCGAAGGGCCCGCATCGAGGCATTCTCGATGAACGAGCTGCCTGAAGCCGATGAGGTAACTTTTATGGACCTAGTCAAGGAGTCGCTGGAGGATCGCATGATGCAGATTCTGATGGTCAGCGCGGTGGTTTCGCTCGCGCTCGGCCTCACCGTGCCGAATAAAGAGACGGGCCTGGTAGATCGTGCCCACGGGTGGATGGAGGGGGCTGCGATTTTATTGTCCGTGGCGCTTGTCACACTTGTGGGAAGCCTTAACAACTACCAGAAGGAGCTGAAGTTTAAGGAGTTGACAAAGGCAACCCCGCCGGTGAAGGTGAAGGTGCGCCGTACGGGGAAAGTGATGGAGATTAGTGATCGAGAGTTGCTAGTGGGAGACTTACTGCTCGCGACGAGTGGTGATGTCCTCACGGTGGATGGCGTCGTTCTGCACAGTACCTCTATGTGCGTGGATGAGTCTGCCGCAACGGGCGAGAATGACGATGTCACTAAGCATCCCAAAGGCGACTGCTATGTTCGCTCGGGGTCATATGTCGTTGAGGGCGAAGGCACGGTGCTGGTGACGGGGGTGGGGGTGCACTCGCTTGCTGGCCGAATCGCAATGCAGGTTCGGTCCGCCAGCGAGGAGACACCGTTGCAGGAGAAACTCACCACCCTAGCGGATCAGATTGGGTATTTCGGCATGGTGGCAGCCTTTTTGATGTTTGTCATCTTGAGTGGTATGGAGCTGTACAGCACGCTTGTACGGCACACGCATCCTTTCTACTACAAGAAGTATCTCGACAACCTCACCACTGCCGTTACTATTGTAGTGGTGGCTGTACCGGAGGGCCTCCCGCTATCGGTAACCATCGCACTCGCCTACAGTATGAAGCAAATGTTTAAGGAGAACAATCTGGTGCGCCACTTGGCTGCATGTGAGACCATGGGCGGTGCGACAACCATCTGCACGGACAAGACAGGCACCATTACACAGAACAAGATGGTCGTGACGGAGGGTGTTACGGCCTACGGTGACCGCTTCGCCGTACCCCTCACGGCGGAGGACGCCAAAGTGTTCTCGCCTACCACTGATGGCACAGCAGCCGCCCAGTTCGGTGCGGCGAACTTTGAGTCTGTCTTTCCGTTAGGAGGAGCGAATACCAAACTACGCCAGCTCTTGATTGAGGGCATTGCGGTAAACAGCACGGCAAACCGTAAGCTGGTGGAGGGCTCGGAGAGTCACCAAGGAACGGTACAGTTGGTGGGAAACAAGACAGAGCAGGCGATGCTGCATTTTGTAGAGCGCCTGCGCGAGGACCCGATCGCCATCCGCGGGGCGGTACTCGCTCAGCTACGCGAGGTTTCGTTCGCCTCACCGTCCCCCAGCCCCGTCCCTGAGGGGCAGCCAGCGCAGCCGTCCATTTCGCAGCTCGTTAAGGAGATGCGAGTATACCCCTTTACTTCTGCCCGTAAGCGCATGACAACCGCCCTGCACATGCATCACGAAGGGGTCGTACGCTACCACGTGAAGGGGGCCAGTGAGCTGGTGCTGTCTGACTGCTCCTTCATGCTGACTGCCACCGGCCAGCGCGTCCCTATGGATCACTCCACGCGCCCGTTGCTGGAGGACTCCATCAATGCCCTGGCCCGTCAGAGGCTGCGCACGCTGGCCATTGCGTATGCGGAGGTGCCCGTGGATGGATCAGCATGCAGCAACGGCACACCGGTGTCTTTCTATGACACCGATGAGGGATTGCCGGGGCTGACCCTTGTGGCGATTGTCGGCATCCGCGACCCAGTGCGTCCGGAGGTGCCGGGGGCGATAGCGCGCTGCCGGGAAGCGGGCGTCCTGGTTCGCATGATCACAGGTGATAATAAGACCACTGCCATCAGCATTGCGAAAGAAGTAGGAATCTATGGCCCGGTGTGGTCTGGAAGCGCAATGGGTCAGCAGGGGTTGGCGCTAGAGGGCTCTCAGTTCCGCGCCTTTGCCAAAAGTGAGCGGAAGATGAACGAAATCCTTCCGAAGCTGCAGATTATTTCCCGCGCGTCCCCCTTGGATAAGCAGATATTGGTCTCCGCGTTAATGCGACGAGGGGAAGTGGTGGCCGTCACAGGTGACGGTACCAACGACGCACCGGCGCTGAAGAATGCCCATGTTGGCTTCTCTATGGCCTCTGGAACGGAGGTGGCCAAGAACGCGTCTGACGTGGTGATTCTCGATGATAACTTCCGCACCATCGTCACAGCGATGAAGTGGGGCCGCAACGTGCGGGACAACATAGCCAAGTTTCTTCAGTTTCAGATGACAGTCAACGTGTCAGCCGTTGTGGTTGCCTTTGTTGGAGCCTTGGTGGACGGGTCCGGGGAGTCGCCCCTGAAACCAGTCCAGCTGTTGTGGGTGAATCTCATCATGGACACCCTCGCGGCACTGGCACTGGCTACGGAAGCGCCTGCCGAGGAGGTGCTTGAACGACCTCCCAAGCCGAAGCAGGCACCGCTCATCTCGCGGCGGATGTGGGTCAATATATGCGGTCAGGCGGGCTACCAGATTGCCCTGCAACTGTGGCTCCTTCGTCGGGGGTTTTACTTCTTTGGTGTCACGCAAGGCTCGGAACAGCACCTGACGATCGTTTTCAATATCTTTGTGCTACTGCAGCTGTGCAACGAGTTTAATGCACGACTGCTGGACAACTCCCTGTTCGTATTTAAGGGCATCCTGAGCGCACCTCTGTTTCTCCTCGTGGTGGGCACGACCTGTGTAGTGCAGGTGTTGGGAGTGCAATATGGCGGCTCCCTCATGCGGAGTGTGCCCCTCACGGTGGATCAGTGGCTGAAATGCGTTCTCCTTTCGCTTGTGCCCTTTCCCCTCGGGTTGGTGCTGCGTATGGCGGATGTCACGGAGAGACCTGTTCCCGGGGCGCCGTTAGTGGTGGACCAAGCGGAGGAGGCAGCGTTCCTTGCGGCGGCCCAGTCAAGGCAACGGATCACACTGAGAGAGGCAGCACGGCGGGTGGTTCTGGCGAGAAGGGTTGTCACCGCGTTGGGGGAGACTTCCCGCGAGAGCATGAACTCCACGAAGGAATCATAAAAGAGTCAGAGTAGGGAAGAGGGCCAGTATCAGACGACTCCGTCTGATGGTGGTGTGCCCGGTGCACGTCGCCGTACGCACAATCTGGTGGGCATGGTCCAGCCGATCGCCGCCGGGAGAGAGAGGAAGGTAGCCCTTCGGCTCCCCTCGTCCCTCCTTTCTTTTGTGCTGTTTATCGCGTACTGATTGGTGTTTCGGGTACGAATACACATATGCGAGCATGTGTGTGGGAGAGCGGGAGGGAGAGGAGGAGTTCTAAGAAGGTATTTCTGCGAAGACGTGAGTTGGGCGTATAACGTAACTATTCGTCGTGTACTACAGTGGCTGGCGTGGGCGTGTGTAGGGAGGGGAGGGGAGGGGGGGGGAGAGATGCCATTGAAGACTAGATAGGCCGATAAACCTGTGAAGTTGCCTGGGTATGGGCGGTGACATGGCATTGGGGGGGGGCACTCTCTTTCTTTTTCCTCGTGGGGGGTTTATGGCTCATAATTAGTGCTTGGTCTTTTCCCTGCGATCCCCACATGACGTGCTAACCACATCTCTATGGGCGCTTCTCGTTTCTTCCTCTGGCCCTGTGATGCAACCTTTTCCTTTCGGTAGGGCACCTGGCCCGGCTGTCATCCTCTGAAGATTGCACTGACAGCATTGGTATCTACTCAGTGTCGCGCAAGGAAGACGCGTAACAGGAGAGTGCCATCGGGCGGCACGAGAGGACAACCACCACTGTCGGCTGCTTGCCATTGGGCCCGAGAACTCGGTTTTGCCCAGTAAGGACTGAGTGAACTACACATATCTACTGGGAACTATTTCTTATTTGTTCTACACCACATCACCCTTGATAACATACTATCGTGGTAGGGGTAGGCCCCCCCCTCCCGCCAAGCTTCGTGGTGGCCGCTCCTCGTCGAGTACGTCTATCATCCCATTGCAGGGCCTCCGTTGGCGCTATGGAAGGCAAAGCGACGGGCAACTCCCTGTGTCTTCTCGATGCCCCTCGCGTTTTTGTGGCCCTTAGCCTCTCTGCCGGTCGCTGCTCCGTTGCGGAGAATTCGCATCGTCGCTGCAGGCTCCGTTTTGTGCACGGCTGCCCCGAGCGCAACCTACCCCCTGGACTGGCGCTAGCGTCGGCAGGCTCAGATTCAAACATCCTTGGTCATACGAAGGGACTCTCGCGACGAGACAAGTACAGGGCATCACTACCAGGGGAGGTGGTAGTGCGCTCTCCTCTCTGCTACGTGGAGGGGACGTCAGCGTCAGACGAGGAACCCGTCACGACTTCTCGAGCGCGCTTTCTCTTGGACCTCTCCAAGCCGGTAATCGAGGAGTTGCTGCCGCTTCGATATTTACAGCAGCAGGCACATTGGGGATCGAGTCGTGCGTGCGATGGAGACAGTACATGTTGTGGAGGAGGGGAGGTAGTGATGTGTGCCATGGGCTGCACGGGCACCGGCAAGACCCAGTTGTTGCTCGGCCCATCGTTTTACGCCCCGCTCTCTCCTCATGGCACCGCCCACAAGTGGCACGAAACCGGCACAGGGCATGGGCTATTTTCTGTGGTGCTGCAGCAGCTGCTCTCCAGCCAGTATGTCCCGCTGCAAGTGGAGGTTGCTGTTAGTGTTGCTGTAGTGCAGGACCGGACACTGCCAACTAACCCACATCGATTGCGGACGGAGACGGTGGATCTTCTTTCTGGAGCTGGCGACGTATACGTACACCAGCCATCCCAGGGTCGTGAAGCCGACGCGGTGGCAGTGGGGTCGCCGACGGGCTGCTTCATGGACGACTGGGCGGATATCCCCGCCACGCAGTACGTCCGCTGCACAAGCGCGGAAGAGGCGGAGCAGGTGCTGGCGATAGCTCTGTCACGCACTAACGCTTGGTGTCCTCGACTTGGCCGCACCGCCACGTCGGCGGCGGCTTCCGACACATCCCCGGAGAAATGGGTGCTGGCACCTAACCCAGGCGTCGGCAGATCCCACCTATTGGTGACTGTCCTCGTTAGGTCACGAGTTACAGCGCCACGGGAAGGTGCGGGAAATGTACAATCGGAAGTCGGCTCGCATTACATGGGGATATGGAAGCTGTGGGACATTGCAGGGCCTGCAGACGTAATCCACAGTGGAGTACCTGCAGCGGGGGCTGCGCGTACACACGCTGCCCTAACCCGTCTCGGTAAGGCACAAACGGGTGAGGCAGATGTGGCTCATTCACTTCACGCCAGTTGTGCAGTGGACGAGGATCCAGTTGCACGTCTCGTGCGTGCTAGCCTGCAGCATACCAGCTCGCTATTTGTTTTCCTGGCTTCTGTGCGGTATGACGGCGCTATGGACACGATAAACCAGGAGGTGCTCGAGGCTGCAGCTGGTTGGGCCTCCGTGGCGGAAGGCACAAGCGAGCAAGAAAGTGGAAGCACCACGCTGTCGATGGCCCGCGCCCGGCGCCGTTGCGAGAATGCTATGGCAGGCGCTCGTGTGATGGGGGAGTACAGCATACCAGCAGCGCTTTATTTGGGGTACAGCAAAGGAGAATCAGTGGCTGCTGCAGCGCATATAGCGGAGGATACGACGGGGCACTCGCCCGCTGCTAGCGAGCCCCCGCCCCTAGTTAGTCAACCGCCAGACCCTGGGGCCACCATCCTTAGTATCAATGTTACTACGGCAGAGAGCGGAGCGGTGGACAGCGCGCTGCAGGAAGAGTCGGCCACCCCTCTGGGCGGTACGCCACTAGAACAACTGAAGCACCGTTGGCACTCAGCACACAGCTCTAATAATGGCTCTATACGTTCACACCATAACGCTAGCGGTACAGGCACAGCGCAGTCGCAAGGTATGGGAAGTCCAATCACTAGGCCGACACCAAATCAGCCTGCTTACGTGGGACCGCGCACACAGGGATGGGCTACACCTCACCATACGCATATCTCTTCTAGTGCTGCGGCGGCTAAGGGCACCACCGGGCTGGCGCTTTACACGCCGGAG
>JAIZPF010000072.1:49763-77001 GCA_020509355.1 Blechomonas ayalai | reverse complement strand
GCTTCGTTGTTGACTCGTGCGACGAGTTGTTTGAGTCGTACTCCGCCACGCACTACGGAAGAAAGATGCGGTGGTGTTTCCTTCAACGTCCGTGTCGGACAAGCCCCAACCGTGACAAGTGCGGACGATGCGTCGCTACTACCATCGCAGGCGAGCGGGCGCCCTCTAAATACCCCCGATGCAGACTTACATTTGCAGTTTTGTGGCCAGCAGCTCGCAGAAGAGCCATCTGGGTTGTTGCGCGACCCGTCCGCTGTGGCTAGCATTCCAAGACATGGCACTCCAAAACCCAGTGGCGGAAACTCGCCTTCGCTACAGGTGGAGAGGGACGGCAACGAGTCTGTCCCAGGTGACGCAGCTGTGGGAACCGATATCGTATCCTGCTCAGCACCGGAAAGGATCTCTGCCAACGGTAGCTGTTGTCATACCCCTTCCAGAACGAAGGCACTGTTGGCACCTGTGTCATCCGCTCCGATGCGTGCACCAAGCGGTGGATATCCCTCAGAGGAGGTGCGGGCGCTACGTGAAGCAGCCCGTTATGTTCAGGATTGTGCGTTGCTGCTACTGCCCCCTCGTGACGCGTGCAAGGCATCTGAGACACATCACTGTGACCAGCCGGGCTTCCTTGACACAGGTTCGTCGACTGAGGCAGTGTCGCTGGATAAGTGTGAGTACAATTGTCTCCCGTGTCGGCGATCACCAGGGAAGACTCAGTGGGAAGCGCAGCTTGTGGTTCCCAAGACGGAACATGCTGCTCGGGCGGGGGAGGGGCGCCTTTTCGATGCGGTACGGCGACTCCAGCACGCGTCGCAGGCAGTGGAGGATCACATGCTCTGCTCTTCTGAAATGGCTCGTGCGTACATGAATGCGGTACTGTTTTCCTAGCTGGTGGCTGCGTTACGCTGAGTTTCCTTCTCTCTACCTTAGCGATCTCTACACCGTTCGCACGTGCAAGTGCCTGCGCATAGCTACAGCGGGGGGTGAGAGGGAAGAGAGTGAGTCTACACCTCTTTTGGATGTATGTGGGTGCATGCGTGTTGGCAGAGACATACTCGACTCTGTTCTGGCTGCCGAAATTGTTGTCCTTCCATCGAGTGAGCGTCTGCGGGCCTCGCCGGTTATGTTGGTAGCCGCTGTGCATCCCGCTAGGCGTCGCTGGTCTGTGTGGCATGTGGATCACCAGCCCCTCTCACACCGATTGCCATGCTCTCCCTACTTTGCCTGATGTGCCCACTTATGCAGACTTACGAACTGGATACATCCAAACGTTAGTAGTGTGATTTTATGACCTGATGATACGTGTGCAAGTGGTGGAAAACATTGAAGGCCGTGCAATCGTCATCGGTGATGTCCACGGTTGCTTGGAGCAAGTCAAGGCGCTTCTCTGTAAAGTTGGATTTAGGAGTCGCAAGGCTGCTTTGCTTGGGCTAGCTTCATCCCCTCCCCTGGTCTCTGGAAGCAGTGCCTGTAATGAAAACAGTGACGCCGCCATGCTTGATAACACCCCTGAGGATCTCTGTGTGTTCGTGGGAGACTTGGTCAATAAAGGGCCAGACTCCGTCGGTGTGGTGCGCTTCATGCGGGATATCGGTGCTGTGGGCGTCCTTGGTAATCACGAAGTGAAGTTGCTAGCGCTGGTGCAGCGGATTCGCGATGGGACGCTGACGAGGGATGATCAACAGAGCAATGTATTCCCACTCGCTGAGGTGTGCCCCGCGGATGTGTACGACTATCTTGCTCCCCTACCACATGTACTGCGGCTACCGCAGTTTAATGTTGTCGTGGTTCACGGTGGCCTGGTTCCGAGTCTGGCTATTGAGGACCACTTGGAGCACGTGGTGACAGAAATGCGCAACCTGGCGGGGCGGTGCGAGTACCGCCAGTACAAGAAGAAGAACAAGGACAAAGAGAAAATCCCCAAACCACTGTGCAAAACTGAAAGCCATGTCGCCCTGAAGCGTTCCGGTTGTGGGAGGGCGTGGGCAAAGGTGTGGGGTGGACAGTGTCACGAGCACCCTAACGAAATGCTGCCGGAGAACCGCAACATTACAGTCTTGTTTGGCCATGATGCGAAACGGCTTCTGCAGGTGTACCCTTACGCGTACGGTCTGGACACAGCCTGCGTGTACGGTGGCAAGCTCACAGCGCTGATACTACCAGCAAAGGAGTTGGTGTCCGTTCCAGGGTTCGTGGAAGGGCGGTCGAATATTTAGCGCTTTCCCTTGGCCTTAGCATCGGTCACACGGGGATCCATCTATATGCTGCATGGTTGCAGATCTGTGGGACAGGGTGCCCTGTCGATGGCTTTAAACTCGAATGAAGAAGTTACTTGGCGGTGCCCTGGTAGACAGCTGCTGGCGGCTCTGCGAACCTACTTGTTTTCTTTTTCCGGGGGACAGGAGGGGATGGCTCTCCCTCTTCGGTTTTCTGGTTGTTTCATTGCGTAGCCTTCTCTCCACCTCTCCCGCTCTACGCGTGCCGTGAGTTACACGAGAGACACCCAGTGGGGTAGCGACCGGCGTGGGTGCGCTCGGTGCCACGATCAGGCCACCTTTACACGCCGACCTTCATAGAGCGTGGATTTCTTTCGGTTAGATTTGCGTGCCACACCCCGCTGACTGGGCTGCTCTCTTTGCAGGAAGCAGGGCACTTAAGTCGCATACACATTCACAGATACCTACGATGGCATCCTACTGCGACGTATGCCAGGGTCTGTACATGCTGCCACATCCGCACGTAGCTGGCGGTGGCGAGGGCCCAACAAGTTGCCCAGCCATTTCCAGTCTGGCCCCTGGCGTCAGCAGTGCAGCTTACCGCTGCCCATGCAGCAGTCGGATTGAAGCGAAGCATTTTTCGGGGACGCCAAAGCGTGGCTCAGGGACATCGCCGCGCATTGCAGGTGCAACCGACAGAGGTACTACACCCAGCCTGGCTGACCGTAGAAGGCGTTCCGACTCAAGCCCTTGTATCCATGTCAGTCAACCCATGAAGGGGGTACCGTCGGCCGAAGTACGCTTCGGCCGACGCCGACGCTCTAGCAGGGCCACGCCTTCTCCCGGAAGTTCGTCGGCACAGCAAGTGACACCAGCTGCACAGCGCTCCCCATTTAGCGTACCAAGTCAGAAGCCCGCAAGGACGCCAGAACGACGGCGGCCTTCACTTAGTGTAGCCGGCCAGCCGCCACCATCTGCAAGCGAAGAGAGTGAACTGAGTGCAGACGGGGCAATTCGGCGTCTCCTCCACCGCGTACGCCGCACGGTTGAGGCCGACCAAAGGCACAATCTCGCTCCAGACACGCACCCTTCTATGCCAAGCGAAGACGCAGGGGCCCCAGTACGGCAAAAGAGTATTCCTGCGTCCTCAGGTAGTGATAGTGACAAAGCCAGGACGCACACCATCAAGGAGGCACAGCCAACAGTTGCACCTAGCGAAGCTTCCCACCAAGCTGGTCCTCCGTCGCCAGCGATGGAAGCGAGTGCTCTGACCATGAATGTAAATGACCTGCTGAATCTCTCGTGGCCGCTGGATGACCTCGACCGCCAGGGAGCTGCTTCCATCTCCTCGCCTGTACCACCACTGGAGAAGCCCCCCAAGCTGCGGCCTCACGTTGGTCCATTTATCCCCATGGAAGACAGCGCTCTTTCCGCCAGTGCCGTGCTGCCTCGCCCGCAAGAGCACTTGTCCGCGAAAGCGGTTTCCCAATGGGAACCTGTAAGGCCGCTGCCAGAATCCACGGCGGCCGACGGTGCCGCCAAAACGGTGCCGGGCGGCAACTGGAACGTGACAGGGTCCTCCACCGCCGATGATGATGAAGCTCGCCACCAGCTGTCCTCTCACCGCCACCTCCCTGTATCGTCTCCCGAGAGTGTACTCTGGCGACAGGTGCGACTGAGACAGACGGAGAATCTGAAGCGGCTCAATACACAAATAGAATCGCTGCGCCAAGGCTTTGTCGATCTTTGCGCGGCGGTACGAGAAGATCTGCGCCGGGTGGATCGACGGGCCCACAAGGATTGCCGGAGCCGTGCAGGACCCCACTGTGAGTCCAGCAAAAGCTCACCGCTGAACCATCAGCTAGGCGGGGCTTCAGTCACTCGCTCTGTATCAGCTGATGAGATCTTGACAGCTGTCACGCTCGCCTCCCCGACCCAGAAGCAGCGTCTCGTGGAGCTGCTGGCACCCGAGTTGAAGACTGTCATTGAGCGCGAAGTGCAGTTGTCTGTACGGGCCGCTCTCCAGGTAGTGGAACAGCGTTTGCTGAATGATAGATGGCGGCTGACAGGGTCCCTTGGCACTTCTGCCAGAAGTGAAATAGGAGTAGAGCCGCTGGTGCCAGTAGAATACAGCTCCGCTGAGGCGCTAGATGCGCACCTACGGGCGGTGGCACGGTCGGTCCTAGCCGAGGAGGATCACCACCGCTACCAGACGGCTACGCAGGGTGAGCGTGTGCACCGGCAAGAGCTGGAGTGGCAGCACCAGCGGTGGTGTGACACACTTGAACGTGCAGTGCAGGATATGCGCGGGGAGTTGGAGGCCTGTGTGCGGCGAGAGCGTCGAGCGTGGTCGCAGAAGGAGTTGCAAGGTGTACTGCACCTCGTGGAGGACGTGGAGGGGTCCGTCGAGACGGTTAGGACGGATGTTGGGCAGCTCCGCCAGCTAGTGGTTGAACTGAAGCAGCGAGTCGTGCAAGGTCTGCAGGCGGAGCGGGATGCTCGGGAGGATGCAGATAAGGTCACTCAGCAGGTGTTGGAGAAGCGGCTTATTGACGCTTGGGGGCGCCTCCACAAGGAGGATGTGGAGGAACGGTTGCAACAAGAGAGACAGCGTGAGGGCACTGGGCGTGACACTGGTGGCAGCGCTGACGCGGGGTTCGTCCACTTGGAGGTGGTACAGCCGGCAGTGGACCACATGCGACGCTTGTTGGCTGCCCACCAAAAAATGATAGACGCTGTTGTCGAGCAGCGGTGCGGCGCTGCTGAGCAGACTGCGATGGCCAACCGGCACATCTGGGACCAAAACATCGTGGAGTTACGTGGGAAGGTATTCGCCTTGCGACAGGATGTGCGCGGGGCCTTTGCGGAACTGTGCCAAAACCTGAATGTGGCCTCCCCAGGTCTGTGATGGCGAGATCGATCTCACAAGGGTGGGCAGAGAAGATAGAATGCTGTGGTGGTAAAATGGGTACCACGCTATCATTAATGGACCGTTGTGCCGCGGGGTACATTACATCACTGGTGGCCCGATACCGTGTGTGGGTGGGTATGGGAGAAGGACGAGAAGAGCGCGGGAGCAGTCATTTATCCTGCCACCCGCTGTATGGTGTCCCCTTGTCGACTGCGGCGCTGCCCCCTATTATCCACTCTTTCTTCCCCACTATCCACCTCATTGGTGTGCGTGACACTTGTGACGGCTCATCGTGTTGGCATTATAGTCTCATAGGGGCAGTCGACGCAAAGCAGCCCCGGTGTTACCACTGGCAGCGAAGCGAGGGGAGACTCTTTTTCATGCGTCGTCATGCTGCAGCGTCCCTTGGCGTAGCCCTTGCTTGGGGTTCCGCGAGTCTCCGCGCGTCTCGCATTGTGGCGTGTAACGTCTGGCAAGGCGGCACCCAGGTGATGCCGTTGAGGCAGCAAAGCTCGCTGCATCGTTTGCTAGGTCTTCGAGGTGACCCCTACATTGATGCCGTACAGGATCTGGACCTGCCGCGTATCGCTGCGGTCGCCTTGCACCTCCCTACAGCCACGGGAGGTGAGATGCCACCGGAAGGCGATGTGCTCTCCACGGTATACACTGACGGGAGCGGAGCGCACATGGATGCTAGCGAGGCAGGTCCTGCATCCCAGGCAGCAGGCGCGCCTTTCAGTAGCGCGTCAGAGTCGGTAACACATCTGTGGGAGGGCCTGTGTGCTGTCAACGCCGTTCTCCGTATGCAGGTGGAGGATACCGGAGCTACGGCCGAGGAGCTTAATGCCGCCTACACAGTCTTTGAGGAAGTGGTGCGTCGGAAGCCGGAGATTCGACCCTCCACGTGGGCCGAGGACTTTGTACCAGAGCTAGAGACCTTTGCGTGCATTTTTAAGGCGACCGGTGATACGCGGAACGTTTTACTGTAACCGAGAGTGGGCCCGCCAGAAGTCGTGATGCTGGGATGTATAGAGGGAGTGGCCGGGGGTGTACACGTGGACTGATCTCCCTTCCTCTCAGTCGCTGGAAGTCTTTGCGTTGCGTGGGGAGGGTGATGCTGCCTCTACCTTTTCCTTAACCCCACTCCACCAGGCTGTGTCAGAGAGTATCTGCACTAGTGGATCAATATTTCTGTACACAGGGGGGGGTTGCTTGACGTGGGCCTGGCCGGGTTGTATGCGCCAGTTGCCCTCTCCTTACAGGACGCTCTCTCACCGCCGTTCTTTTTCTTTTCCTTTTGCCCGCGGTCTATTGTGGAGCATCGCGGCCGCTGTGATCTGTAAGGGATCCGGGAGACTTCGGTGAAGGGCCGCCGATCAACTTCCAGGCTTGTCTTGGTTGGCTTTCTCTTTCTCTCGGCGGCGCTGTAGGGAGCGAGAGGGAGGGAGGAGGCCGACACCTCTCTTGACAAGAAGATAGAAAGGCGTGTGCGGGTAAAAATTGCAAGGGCAGCACGTGAGCCAGCCAAATCAGCTACCGTCTCTCCATTGTTCGTGCTCTGCCGGTGTTGTCGCCTCAGAATGGACCCGGAAGAACTATGGCGGCAGACTCAGCTTGAGCATGCAGCCCATCCCACACACGGGACCGACGATGACTGGGAGGTGGATGAGGACTTGCTTCGAATGGCTCCTTGCGCACATGACGCAGCGCACCCAATCGACACTCACGATGGATGGATGGGCTACATGCCGGATGCACGCTTGTCCCCCATGCAAGGGCAGTGCGAGGCTCCTCCGATGGCTTGTTTGTCGAGCGGTGCGGCTACTGGGCCGTCCCCCGCAGAGCCTGAAGGAGTCCGAGGTGCCCTTGCCTTCCTCCCGCTGGACCAGCCCTGTGTTATGCTAAAGAGTGATGATGGCGTTGTCCGCTGGGTGACCACCTCTCACCTGGAGGAGATCCTGGAAGACAGTGAGCCGGATGGCGAAGGTGGGCGGCAAGAGTCACGGCGGCTGCACGACGCAGTCCAGGCCCCTGAGGGTCTCGGTATCCTTGGTGGGGCTGACCTTCAGGAGATGCTGAAGGAGGTGTACGAAGCTCAGGTGAAGGATAAGGAAAAGGTTCGTGAGCAGCAACAGCAACTTGCCGTGCGTGAGGGTGTGCAGGGCCAGACCGAACTGGGTGCGCTCGCCTCTCGGACACATAGCGATGACAGCGCGTCCACCAATGCGCTATGGGTGACCAAGTACGCCGCTCGGTCCTTTCGCGATGTCCTGAGTGATGACAGCATCAACCTGCAATTACTGCAATGGCTGAAAAGTTGGGACGCCTTTGTCTTTGGAGACGGCGTGAAGGCGGGCCAGACCTCTGGCGGTACACGGAGCCAGCAAGGTGCCTCTGGCAGTGGAAGTGTCTCCAACTCGGCCTCCGCCGTCGCCGAGGCAGCCCCTCCTGAAGAGCGTATGGCAGTGCTGGTGGGCCCTCCTGGCGCTGGTAAGACCACCCTGGCACACGTACTGGTGGCGCATTGCGGGTATGAGGCCATTGAGATTAATGCCAGTGTAGATCGGACCACTTCGCGGCTTGAGTCGGTGATTCACATGGCGGTGTCGGGTGGCAGGCCGGGGGCCGCCTCACGCATCCCCAGTGCGCCACACTCCGCGGAGGTGGGAGAGAGCACATCTTCCGTCATGGGCCACCTGCTGCGGCCAAAGTGTCTCATCATCGATGAGATGGACGGCATCGCGAGCAACGTGGCGGAGTATCTTATGAGGCAGGACATTCGTCGTCCGGTCTTTTGCCTGTGTAACGATTGGTACGCACCGCCACTGCGTCCACTGAGGCTGCACTGTCACCACGTCTTTCAGTTCCAACCCCTCCGCCCGCAGCGGCTGCTGGCCCGGTTGGAATACATCACTCGAAGCGAAAGGATGTCAATTGACCAGGCGGCGTTGGCTGAGCTAGTGCAAATCAGCAATGGCGATGTGCGAAGTTGTCTCAATACTCTTCAGTTTCTTCACCGTATGCCCGTTATGGCCAGTGGTGGCACACAGGGAGGACTGTCGCAGCGGCAGGTGACACTGGACATGATCCGTGGGGTGCACGGCAAGGATGCGAAGCTGAGCGTGTGGCAATGTTGGAACTTGTTACTGCACAAGACGGACCGTGCCAAGGCCATCCAGAGGCTGAAGAAGGAGTGTAGCGTGGACTACGATGCTATGATGGCCGCATCGGCAGCACGGCTACACGCGGAGAAGGGTGAGAGCGTTGCGCAGCTGGGGCAGCAGGGACGCTGTGCGGATAGAGGCACGCCTCGCGCTATCGCGTTAGGTTTCCGCGTCGACCCTGGCTTTTACTACCTCTCGCAGGTCCTACCCCAGTGCATGGATGACGGTGATCTCCTCTTGAATGGTATTTATGGCAATTACCTCGAGGGCTCGTATGCGGACTACTCATTTGCTCGCACCAGCACTGCGGCGGGCAGTCTCTCGTACCAGGACGTGCTCACCTCTACCGCCTTTACGCGTACCGCATCCCTCATCCGCTTTGCGCAGGCCTATCAGTTAACAACCGCCCTCACTTGCTACGCCAGCTGTAGCACATCCACACGAGCGGGCGGTCGCCTTTCCTTCCCTCGGGAGTTGACGCAACACAACCAAGTGCTGGCAAGGAGTGCTCACATCGCTCACTGTTTCCGCGAGGGCTGCCGAACAGACTTGAGGCCGTTCTTGGTGTCGGACCAGAACCTCGCGTTGGACGTCTGCCCATTGCTTCTGCGCAGTTTGTGTAACGCCGCCCTGCGCGCACCAGCACATCCCGTTGCATCCCTCTCTGCGCTACCAGCGGTGGATGAGGCGTACATGCGGGCGTCGGCCGCACGACACGTCCAGTACGGCCTGCATTACTCCTACACCAAGAGCTCACCGGATGGTGTGATGCCGTCATCAGCCGTGTCGCACGAGACAGACGGCCTTCAATGGCGACTTACCCCGGCAATCGAGCAGTTGGGTCTACTTCAGCGGGGCTCTCACTTTGCAACCCCCTCTGCCGGCGGTCGCGAGTACATAAAGCACGATGGCACGCGTGGGGGCCAAGCCGGATGGCCAGGCAGTGGTGACACCTCAGCGGGCAACTCGGGGGCTACGCGGTTGGCCAGCGCCTCCTGGGGCGGGCCGTTACATGCCTTGAAGGACGAGCTCAAGCATCTGCTCGTGTCGGAAATACATCGGCTGCTGATCCTGCAGAGAGCGACTGCGATGAGCGGCAAAGCGAAGGCCGCCAAGCCGGAAAGCGGTTTGAGCGGCGGGATGGCAGTCAAGCGCTCACGTGACAGTGGCAGCGAGACTGCAGCGGGAAGGCCTTCCCAGCGGGTGATGGTAGAGGTCCCTGGCGGGGCCTCCTGCGGCCTGGTGGACAAGCCCAAGCCTCCCCTTCCCTCCCCTGCGCCGGTGCGACGTGATTTCTTTGGTCGTATCATTTCATCTGAGCCCGTGGATAAGGCGGGAGGCACGTATCGCACAGCATCGACCAGCGCGCCGAGGAAGAAGCTCGCCGTGAGTTACGTCTTTCATGACGGCTTCACGAATGCGGTGCAGATGCCAGCAGCGCTGAAGGATTTCTAAAGAAAGAGCGGGTGCGGGCGAGAGGTTTGTCTGACTCCCCTCGCGTTGTCTCCCAGTACGGGTTCATTTGTCTTCCTTCTCACCCACAGTTGTATATCTGTGTCTGTGTTGATGCGCTGCGTTACTCTAGTGTATGTGCCTCTCAAGTGTGGATGGTGTACGGTGCGTGGCCTGCAATGGTGACTACGTCCTGCGATACCGAGGGTGGCCGTATTTAGCGCTCGCATACCGCTATTTCAGTATCGCCAAGCCCCACTCTTCCCTCTCCCGTGTTTTGTAGTCGTTCTTGTTTTCCCCTCTTGTCCCACTCATATCCTTCTGTACTGTATGTGAGGGTGTCAAACGGGTGCGCACGTACATTCTAGATTACGGTCCCTGTCAACGACGCTCCTCCTCTTCTCTGAGTGTCACCACTAAACCTTACCACACTGGTTCGTCTGGAAAGGAGACTATTGGTGGCAGTAGAACGTTCGGTGGGGAGGAGGGGTAGAGCGCCGACGCAATGGAGAGCGGAGACCAGCACATCAGTGGGCCGGCGGGGGAGCAATCGCCTATTCCCGTCATACCCTCTAGCGAAAGTAACACGAGGCCCACGTGGTCCAGCCAAGACACGGGATCTGGCTCTTTTCCTGCGCTGCAGAGCTCGCCACAGGATGCTGGAGGTGTTAATCCTCAGAGACAAGGGCCTACGAGGCATGCCGTCAGCTCCACCACCACTACCAGTACCACTGACTACAGCGCTAGCCGCAGTGGGGTATACAGTGCACCAGGGCAGGTGTTGCGACAGAGATTAATCCCAGCCCCAGGGCTGGACATGGGTCCTGGAAAGGCCTCTCTTGTGGACCAGCTGTTTGCCGCACTGGGAGAGGAACCGCGCCAAGCAGCTCCAACCCCCCGTGTGGCCACCACGGGTATACCCGACGACTGGGCTTCCCCGGAGGAATTGCTACAGTTGCGTAACACATGTCAAGAGCTAGTTGGCGGATACCAAGTTGAGGTTCGCTCTTTAACGCGCGAGCTCGATGCAGTGCGACGTGAACGAGATGCCTACGGCGCAGAGATGCGCGAGGTACGCCAACTACAGGGAGCCTACAAGGATGGTGAGCGGCTGTACACTGCGGCTGAGAAGATGCAGGAGCAGTGGATAGAAGAAAAGGAGATACTGCGACTGCAACTGCAGAAATTGATGATCGACAATCAGCGACTGCAACTGTCCCTGGAGAAGCGCGCGAGAAGCGTCTCCGGTTTCGACCGACGGGGCCAGAGCTCATCCTCGGCTGGAGCGGTCACGTCACTGCCGCCACACAAAGTTTCCAGACCGGCCGGTAACGACTCACACCAGCAGCTGGGAAGGTATGCCGTCCCGATCCGTTCGGCAGCAGACACTGCGGCCGGCAATAGTCATTCATCCGATTACGAAGAGTACAGCAATATGGGCCCCTCAAGTACGAGAGGCGTTGATGCACACGACGACACGCTGCCACAACCGTTGCCTGTCCCACCTCGTGCGCCGAGTGGTGCCTCCTCATCCTCCCTCGCAACACCGTCAGCAAACCACTCGAGCAGCGCAAGCAGCGTAAGGCCGGTAGGGCTTCGCGAGGCCTCCACATCGCTGTTGCATGCTCCTGTTGCGGGGCTGCCAGGGCCACCGCTCTCACTGGACCACACCGACCGTCTCTTCATGGCCAGCAGCATGCCATTAACTGATGAGCGTGCGGATGACACCCTTGCGCTGCCTCCAGCACAGGGCAGCGATGATAGCACGTATCCAACCTATGCTCGCGGCGTGTCTAGCACGACCACCGGCACCAGTAGCACCCCCCAGGCATGGCCCCACCGTACGGCAGGGCTTCCCAAGCCTCCTGCGGGCAGTTCCACAACCCCTGAGCTGAGCGAGGGGTTCACCATCGCAACATCTGTCCCGTATCTCTACACTATGCCCCGAAGTCCTGTCGAAGCCCTTCAGGAGCAGCTAAAGCTGCTCGACGCGCTGCACCGCTTGACTCAGCGGAATGAGTGGCTGGAGGGCCACCTCCACCACGCGGAGACGCTGTGGAGTCAGAGTATGACGAAACTGGAGTACCGGCTGGCGGCTCTCGCACGCGAGAACGAACGGTTGAAGAGCGACTTGCGGCACTGGAAGGAAGAAGCAGAGAGCGTGCACGGCCGGCTTTCCGTTGCTGCGGAGCAGCTGCGCGACTACGAGAACAGTGAATGGGTAGTGCAGCAGGAGGGGGAGGCGATGACTGAAACATCGTCCGCACGCATGCGCGAGGCCATGCTCGAGGAGGCACATGAACATATTGGTGAGCTCACCAGGCAGTATGCCGAAGATCAGGCACGTCTGCGCGAGGAGATGCGGGAGGCTTTGACGGCAGCGGATAGCTCTCAAGAGCGGCTTCAGCACGCCATGGCGGCTCAGCAACGTGTAGCGGATGATGAGCGGGAGAAGCTTCTTTGTGACGTGCATCGCTTAGAGAAGGAAGTGGGAGAAGCCAGCCGTGAGTACCGCAAGGTGCTCTGCGAGAAAGATGCGTCGATCCGTCAGGCGGGACAGCGTATTCAGTTGCTGGAACAGGAGTCGACAACACGGGAGGCCGTGCTTCGCCAAAGTATAGCGTCCTGTTCAGATCTGCGAAGCGAAGTGGATCACTTGCAAGACCAGCTTGCGCAAGCACAGTCTCATCTTGAAGCACAGGACGCCCGCATCACAGACTTGCAACAGAAACTGGAGCAGTCGTGCCTCCAGCTGCAGGAGGCGGATGAGGTGAAGGACGCACTGGCTGCTTGGCAAATCCGCGCCAATGCGGCGGAGGGGGAGATGGAGACTCAACGGCATTTCTACGAGAAGGAACTACGCATGTGCCAAAGGGCCATGGAGGCGCTGCAGCATACACAGAGGAAAGCGCTGGCGACCCAGGCCGCTGAGCACACTAAACTGGGCTCGCGCTATCAGCGGGCGCGAATACGGCTTGCGGCCGGTGCGCTGAAGGGGTGGGGGCTAGTCGCGGACGGAGCAAAGCAGAACTTGGGGGGTGACGAGGAGGCGCACTCGTCAATGCGGGAAGGCGATGGAGCAATAGATGCAGATACAAATATAGAGATGGGAGGCAACTCACCAGTCGTGGGGACGGCCACTCCCAGGCCGGCGTTGGTGTGTGACCCAGTGGAGATACTGCGGGACTCTGCACGCGTGGCGGCAAGACTTGCCCAGTCGATTCACCGAACGTCCTGAAGCCTCTCCAAGAAGTAGCGAAACAGAGGAGAAACTGCGGCAGTCAAGGATGGATGGCGCATCTGGTAGGTGCCCTGTGGCTGCTTGCTTTATTGAGAGCGTACGGAGGAACGTGGAGTGGATAAAAGGTTGGGTGAGGGCGAGCCGCGGCGACTGTCATGCAGCTAGCGAAGCGGCCTCATGTAGTGAGATGGGTGGCTGTGCGTGCTTCAATTTGCGGTTAATTAATTTACTGATTTGGCTGCGCCGCCCTTCTGCTCCTTGCTCGTGGCATTGGTTTACAGGAGCGTAACAGTACTCCTCCCTCTGGGCATTGGACTTGTGTTTCTTCCACCAACGTATATTATCGTCAGACTCGCAAAGGACCCCCCCGTTACACGAGTACAGAGTCCTTTGCGAAGTACAGTTACACAAATAGGTACTTTCACTAGACGTGCAATACACACACTCACTTACATCAGACAGCAGGGGGCGAACAATAGGCAGTCAGCCTCCGTTGGCTCTCCCACGTCTGTCCCCGCCTATCATCGTTGCGGGTTTGGCGCCTGGAGGGCCTCTCCAGAGCCCACTCGGTGGGGTAGGGCAGGTCGTCTTCTGCGTAGCTCCTTCCCTCACTGGCAGTAGTGCTTAGCGGGGGGGGGGGAAGCTGTGCTGAACGACAAGCTGCCCATTCCGTGTGTTGAAGGACCGTGGAGAGTAGTACTCGGGCGTTTGGGTCTTCGTGGTTCAAAAAAAATCCAGAAGACGCACACAGGAGGATCGCAGTGCAAAATGGGTTGCTTGTCATCGAAGGTGAAACGCAGCACTTCCCGCGCCACGGACGGCACAGGTCCCCCACCTCTGAAGCACGACTTCTTGTCCATGGCCCCAGCGGCGGTGGAAGAAGATAATAGCCGCCACACTGCTTGCAATCACACCCCTAGGCCGCACAGTGAGTCAGGTACGTCGCTATACACAGTGGAGCGATGCCATCTGGTGACGCCCTCTTCTTCCCCGACGGTATATGCGCCCGCTCTCGGAGAAGGCAGTGGCGGAAAATGGGCGGCGCACCAGAGCCGCGTAGCGAATCGTGGCCTGATGCTAGAAGAGATAGTCGTACCCATCAACAAACTTGTCGCTCCACTCCCCACCTCCCCCAGCAGTACTGTGGCGCCATTGGGCGGGCAGACCACTCTCAGCCCATCGGCTCGTTCACTAAGCGCCACTTTACCATGGAAGCCGAAGATGCACGAGGATGCAGGCGCCCAGCTTTCGTCAGCCAATGTAAGCCATCTGGCGGAGGGTGTGGAAACCAGCGATGAGGAGGATCATTGTCACCTTTCCAGTTGTGAGGCGTCCACCGCGGCCCAGTTGCCGAATTCATCCCTTGGGCACGGCAACGTCTCGGCACACCCCAGCCGCCCCTGTTTACCCGTCACGGCGAGTAAGCTGAGTGCCGCCGCAGAAGCGGTGCTGTCCTCCTCGTTGACGCCGACGACCTCTAGTACTGGGGCAGACCTCGCGCACTCCCCACGGTTCCCTGGCACCTCAGATGCATCACCCAGGGAGCCTGTCCTGCTGAGAGGGTCCCCCGGCGGGCGAGAAAAGAAATTAGCCCCTTGTGACGGATGTCCTCCGTCGAACGGGGACCGACTTGCTTCCCTGGCCGACGACACCCCGCGCTCTCCACGTGCACCACAGGGGGATCTGCTGCCATTGTTGGAGGTAGCATACACACCGACCACTATCGAGATCTGCCGGACCATCCGCTCGCCACCTGCGAACTTGCGCTCCATCCTGCGCCGGCCTACGCCGCCCAAGGAGGCTGCATCCAGGGAGACCGGTGACCAAGGGCCTCGAGGTAATAGCACCTCCTTTACCTCTAGAGCTACGCCACGGAGCGGTGAGAGCAGGAGGATCAACGAGACTCAGGCGACAGCCCTGTGTCCGGCGGCTGGTGCTCGACCAATGGGCAGTGGTTTGTTGGATCGCGGCGCGCAGCTGTCGTCTCCAGGTGGATCGATGCGCACCGACTTCATCCGCTGCGCACAGGGAACGTCTCCAATATCTTGGGTAACCAGTCCGCCGCCGTGGTCCGCGGGCCAGTCGCAAGGCGACACTTCTACCCAATCGCCGAAGCGTCCAAGGTCAGACGCTGTTAGCAGCACCGCGGTGCTACTTGGCGATGCCGCTGGAGGAGCCCCGGCGCAGTCTGTTTGCGTCTCAGACCAGCCACCAACAGACATTGCTCTCTTTCCGTTTTCAAAGCGTGTGCACCTCGCTATCTGATCATCCCGTCGGACTTTACCAGTGAAGTGAGAGTGTGGTTTTTCTTTGCTTCAGCAGGCATTTAGCCTGCACGTGCCACACGCTGCTAACTCACTTCTTGCCCTGGTGCATGTGTGTGTGTGTGTGTGTGTGTGTCGTTGCAGCTGTGCTGCTCTCACTCTACCCAAGGAGTCCTCCTGACCCGCCAACGCCAGAGGGAACTGCTCCTTTCCATCGCCTTTCTCGCTAGACCCTTTTTCTCGTCCTGGTTACCCTTACCACTGTTGGGGCTCTCCGTTCTTACCCTTGCACGGGTGCGTGCAGACCCCCGTCGGGGCGGGGGGGAGGGTTCTCAGTTCAATGGTAATAGGCCGTTGCCGGTGAAGGTAGTGGACGGTCTTTACCGGGCATTGCTCTTGGAAGAACAGGACGTGCAGCACCAAATGGTCTTTTTTTTTGTCTGTGTGTACGCCATTGGGATCTGGGAGAGGTCGTAAACCCTTTTGCCGTAGGTACGTTCTCTCACTTCTTTGCTCACGCGCTCCCCGTTGGTGCGCCTCTATTTACTCTCCCATGCTTGTTGCTAAACGAAAATCGGATAAGAGGGAAGGCAGAAGACGTCGGCCCGGCGCACTTCCACCGCACAGTATTCCTTTATTGGAGTACTTCGGCTGAGGCCCAGATTGGGACGGTGGTAGAAAGACGATCTTTATCCAAAACGAATGTCAATTCAGGGATTTTATTCCAATGCGTTTCAAACTAATCCTGCTAATGTTCTTTAATTGTGTTTTTACTTGCATTACAACCCCATTCGCATCCCTCTTTGTGTACCTGGTATTCTGCACCTGTGTTCCACATTGGCAACACTAGCACAACGCGTACTGTTGGCAGTTTCGGGGTTGTCAAACCTCAAACCCTTTAGCTGTCTCTCTATTAAATACGTGTTGTCTTGTGTCGTTCCATTTTGGGTGTGGTGTTTTGTTGCAGCGATGCCAATTTGATCTTACGTGGTGCATTTATTCTTCTTTCACGCCGGTCCTCCCCTCGCATGCTATCCTACGAGTCACATGCACCTGTGTTCCGAAGGTCGGAGAGGGAACGATCTACGGTACACACGCACACACCGCATTGAGCCCCGGCGTGTAGAATGGTGGGACAGCTTGGGATACTAACAGGCTAAACTGTGCAAACCATGCAGCCCCCTCTCTCCTCATGCAGTGATACGTATTCTCGTGTGTGTGTGTGTGTGAGTACCTATTGCATTTCTTGCTACACCTTTTTTTAAAGCGCGGCGCACCATGCCTGCACGCCTCCCCCTCTTCAATCTGGTACGCGCCATTCCGTTGCTTGATAATTGTGTAAAAAAATGCAGAAGGGGCAGCCCCCAACGTAAGAACGCCAGTTCAGGGTGCATCAGGGAGCAAGCGTGCGTGGCTGCATGAACTAAGATGGCCCGCAACAGAACGGCGTGGACACAGGGAATATTCATGGGTGCGAAGAGGTATTGGAATTTGACTTCACACCATCTCATGCAGCGGTGGAACAGTCGTACAGGACTGAAGGGGGACGTTGCCTTCTTTTCTTTTCTTTTTTTTTGGCCCTTGAAGGTCTGACAAAGGGCTAGGAGCGAATGGCGGCTCTTGCCCACTTAATGCCTACACCAGGCTGACTAAAAATGTGAGGAAGGGTAAGTTGCGGGCTATCCTTCAGGAGCCAATCGCGTATGTTGGGAGGCGTATTGAAGGTAGAATGTGCATATGGAATGGGGTTTTGCTGTACAATGGCTATGATGACAAGAAAGGTGGAAGGGGCACGGAGTTGCACGGGAGAAGGCGAAGCCCGTGGGGGACCTCCTTACAAGGAGATGATATGCATAACTCTTCCGTTTTTTTTAGCCGGTGTTGATGCGTTGCGCTGTGCTATCAACTGTAAGCCATTCGCTTCACCGCGGTCAAACACCGGGACAGGGGTCGGGTTGGGCACCGGGAAGGGTGAGGGCTCGCATGGTACGCTTTCTGCTTCCTCCTTTGATGGTACTTGGCATACAGTTGTAGTTTCTTCGCTACGACACAACACTCTCGTAGACACTCACGGACCTATTGCACACTTACGTTGTGGAAGAGAGTGCTACAGGGCAGGCATTTCCATGAACCCAAGGGAAGCTTCTGCGGGGACACCATCACCGTTTATGTTGGCAGGCCCCAGCAACGGTCTTGTCAGCCCTTTCCGGACGTTTCGCCAGCCGCTTCCATCAATGCGCGACTGGATCCGCTCCACCACCTCCAGCCCATCGAAAGAACCGCGCAGCCCATCACTCTCGCGGCGAGACTCACTTGCCTCCTCATTTGCGACTTCGCTCGTCACCGCATCGGGAGGTAAGAGAGGTTATCCGATATCCGGGACCGCTGCGTCCATGCCGTCATTCGGGCCGATGGCCCCGCTTGAAAGTGAAGGTGTCACGGAGACTGGCGATGCTATGCACTCGTGTCAGACCTCGCTCAACTGGGTGCACCGTGATGATAACAGCCTGTCTACCAGCGAATGTGGCTCACCCAGTTGTATGTCTGTGCGTAGCTTCGCCCTCACAAGTTCACCTTCACCCACTGCCCTACATCATGCGGCACTGGGCCGCGCAGCGATGCTCATTGCCCAGGAGAGGCAACTGCTAGAGCAGGAGGAACGTATGCGGGCGCGCGGCAGGACACCACTGGAGCAAGGCGGCGCCGACTCCTCTGTTACACCGCGCTCTGCGAGTGTCTCCCGCTACTCACGCTCCACCTCCTTTCACAGTGCCTCAATGGTCACAAGGGACGGTGGCGCCACCTCGCTGGCTTGGGGCTCTCTCTCCAACATTTTCTCGTCCACGGCGACATCTCCTGTTGCAGCGGGGGAGGACATTGACCTGCAGCGCGGCAGCTCTCCCCATTCCCCATGTGAATCAACCGATCTGCGCAGCTCACGGGCGTTCGCCTCCTCCTCGTCGATGGAGTCGGCGGCCACCATGCTCGCCCGTGCGGCAGCTCGGCAACAAGAGCAGTCGACGGCAGATGCTGGGGCTAACGTGGACTCCTCAAAGCGGCGTCGAACCGAGCGGATTGCGCAAGGTGTTTCGGGCAGCGGTGCTAGTTGTGGACAGCCACTTGCCTTACGACCGCCGCGAAGGAGGGTCCCCAGCGTTCCACCGAATCGCCGAGCTGCCTCCGTCTCGCGCCCCTCCTCTCCTCTGGATGTGCTGACCACCGGGTCGATGAAAGTTGACGCCGGAAAGTCTGCCCACTCCTCGTCCACCACTAGGCGGACGAGAATGATCACACCAAACATGGAAACCATGATTCCCATAAATCGCGAGTGCACCGAGGTGGTGGAAGGCCGGCCGAGCGACCTCATCCGCTGCGAGCCCCTCGAAGAGGAGCCCCAAATTGACGAAGTTGCGTTAACCCGCCAACAGATCCTCTTGGAGGAGGCCGACATGGAGCCCCTACGCCATCACGAAGACCCTCAGCAGCTACTGTACGCGAGGGGGCTTTCGCAGCAGGTAATGAGTGGAGCGGAGGCGGGGAGCCTGTCGAGGGATGTCTCCCCGCCCATGCGGGAGCGGAGTATGGCGCCGGCGGAGCTTCGGTCAGAGTGGCGACTCCATGCTGGCGGAGTAGAAACGGAACCACCTCGTGGGGGGGCGGAGAATAGCGGTGAAGCGGCGGGCGCTCCTTATTCAGTCGATGCCCCCACGCCCGCGTAAGACCAGCGATGTGTGCCATTAATCGATTCGCAGTGGTGCCGCACCCAAGAGCCTCTTTCCATTCCGAGCCCGAAGACGTCGGCATCACATTGCCGCGCCAGGGTGATGCTAGTGCATTCCGCCACAGAGAACATATTAGTGTAACGCTGCTCACACGATCCTGGACGATAGGTTTCGTCGGTGCCTGTGCGATTCTACCTTGCCTCGCGGCGAGGCGGACCCCTGGTGGGATGCCGATGCTGTTGGTGAGGGTGGAGCAGCCCCTCCGCAGAGTAAGGTGTGCTTCCCATTCAGTTGTTGGGGAAAGGTTTGGCCGAGACCCCAGCGGACCCTCCTCCAGCTTTTTGCTTTTCTGTGAGAAGGGTGCACCTTGTGTCATCTGGCGCCGTGTTTTTTCTCCATCTTGCGTCGTTGCTGTGTCATCATTCCATGTTCTAGCGTGTCCACTGATGTACACCTGTAGGTAGAGGAGCCCGAGCTCGTTGGACGGGAGCGGGCGGAATTGTACGCCCTTACAGGGGGAATGGGGGCTCTACACACTTGCTTGGACAGCCACGTTCTTTGTATGGGCTCCCCCGTCTCATCGTGAAGAGCACTGTATTTCTTTCATTTTATTATATTCTTCTTTGGCAGCGTACCCTTTGCGATTCCTTGCATTTCCCTGTATTTACCCAAGCGATATCGTGCATGTGAAACGCATTCTGAGGTAGAAGAAGAAAAAAAATAATTTCACACAGGCCCAGTACATTCAACGAATAGGCGGTCAAGAAACATCACGAATCCCCCTCACAGTTCGACCTATCAACGCTTGCTGACTGTAACGGGCTCTTTCACCCACCGCCTTCATCTATCTTCGTCACGTAGAATTCTCATACGCAGAAAGGCACTTCTCCGTCGCACCCTAACTAGCGGGTACCGTTCTTTATAATCCTCTGGCTGTGTTGGATTTGCCTGTGGCGGCCCCTCTTACCAAAGGAAGAGGCAGCCGAGCGCTTTCACCACCGGCCACCTTTCTTCACCGCAGGCTTCTCCCTTCTTACCCCACTCCTATTGTCGGTTGTTAGCTCTTTCAATGAGTTCGCCCGACTTCGACGGTACCGTCAACGGCGACTTCTCATCGCACAATGGGGAAAAGGGCTCCGATGACGCCTCACCTCTCCCGAGGCAGCCACCACCGTCGCATCGCCGCTTGACTGACAGCAATGTTTTCACGTACGGCTCACATGACAAGGAGAACTTGGTGGCCGGCCAGACTCGCTCTCTTCCACGGGCACCAGTGGTGTCGCCGGTGAAGACTCTCGCGGGAGAGGCGGCGAGGGAGGGCCGCTCTGCAGGACATCCCACCGCAGTCGGTACGCATTCTCTTCAAACTGAGCAGGCGAGCACCCCTGCTGATCCCGAAACTCACTACCAGCTGAGGGCTACATGTACTGTGCGTGACCCGGCAGACAGTGACATCGCATATCCATGTGCGATGGCATCCGCGGAAACGGAAGCTCTGAGTGGAACGGCGCGCACATATTCGACCGAGACCCAGGGACCCATGGCCAGCGCCCCCACTGCGACCTCGTGCCCCCGCGAACTGACAATGGGCGGAACCCTACCGCCTTCTCAGAGTGCCCTGAGGGATGTAACAGGCCTGGAGGCATCGCATGTACAGGACTACCTCTTCATCAACAACCATGATGGGACAGCCTACCTCACCGACGCCTCTGTCCGCGAGAACGGCAGCTACGTGCTGGGCCACACAATTCTTCTTGCTCAAAGCCTGCGCAGTGCGGCGTCTTCTGTCCCATCCACCCCGGTGCGCCATCCGCTACCACATCAACAACGACTACAGCAACAGTCCTACGAGGCTCGGCCCCCGCGCGACGAGCCGGGCGCCCCATCTCAGCGCCCCCATCTCCCAGCCTTTGCCCGAGTGACGGCCCCCGCCAGCCGCTCCCCGGCCCAGTCGCGTGAGTGGCCCTCAGGCTCGCTACCGGACAGCGCCGACACCATAGGGGGAGGCAGCAACTGGTTGGAGCAGACTATTATGCAGGGGCAAAGTCTCGAGGCGAGTCTACGCTACCGGGCCGTCTCGCCTGCCGTCGAGCTGCTCTCCCGGCCGCTTGGTCGGCCAGGAGAGGAAGTCGTGGTTGGTGCCCCCTGCGACACAATCACCCTGAACGACATTGCTGCCACGGGGTGGCTGCCCATTCACCTGATGTCATCACCGGATAACGGAGCTGCCCCTTCGCTACAGCTCCCCTCCGCAAAACCGATCCGGTATGGAAGCTCTTCGCCGGTACCTCCTGCCCCGCAGTCAGGTGGGGCGCGTAAGTACGGCGGCGATACATGCAGCATGGGCACGTACCGTGAGAAGAGTGTCTCTCGCGTCATGAGTGCGTCATCCTTTTCCCCCTCGACAATCGAGAGCATTAGCCGTCGGCTGAGTCTCTCGACATGGGCAAGTCCGCCAAAGCGTGTTGTGTTGCCTCCACCCACCCCACTGGAAATGAGCACCGCGGCGTGCACCTCACCATTCCAGCGGCGCCAGGGAGGGGGCCCACAGACTACCTCGTGTGAAGCTTCCATGCGCAGCGGCGCATCCCCTCAGCCGGTCTTCCCCGAGTCCCCGCTGCCGCAGCGAGAAGACAGCCCCTCACGGCACCGCGGCACCGCCATGTCCGGACAAATGTCTGGCATGGTCCACAGTCTCCAGCAGTTGGATATGGCTTCCAGTATGTCCTTCCGGCCCACCTCCACAAGTGTCACCACCTTCGGAACCACTGTGGATATATCCTTGAACCTCTCGCGCGGGGCCTGCTCCCTCATTGGAGGACGCCGTGGGGGCGGTTTGGCAGTCCGCAGTGCTGTCCACTGTGCGGGCTCCGACGCCTCCACACTCCCTTCGATCTCCTCTGATCAAAGCCATCAGCTCGCTGGGAGCTTCCTCACGACTTACTGTAAGCGGGCGTCCAAGGCGGGGTTGCCGGTGACGCGCGGAACGTTGGGCAGCACAGGTAACCACTCCGTGCAGCACCCGCCGCACTACGATCCGGTGCCTGCTCAGAGCAAACATTTGGCCTCCGGTACGGAAGAGAGCCAGTTGGCGGTTACTAAACTGGAGAAGGACACCTCACGACACGGCGTCGCGGGCGTACCCGACACAACGGTCTTCTTACCGTGGTCACCGCTAACTATCACTCCTGAATGCTCTGTGAACCTCAACCTCGACAACACGGCGCGACCACTGGAGAAAGAAACGCTACGCTGTCGTGAAGAGGAAATGAGGGCTGCCGCAGCGGAGGCACATGCCTGGATGGAGTCCTCCGACAACTTCTCGCCCATCACACTGTCTTGCTTGGAGGAGCAGATGAAATCCAATGTGGCGGCTGCCGATTCTCCCTCCGCGGACCCTCGAAATCAGACGCCGGATCACTGTGGCCGTGATGGCAATGGTGCTCTGGGTGACGCTCCGTGGGCTAGGTGGGAAGGTAACGCTAATGCAATGGGCCTGCCGCGAGATGCGTCGGCGGGCCGGTGCTCTTCGCCATACCCGGCGATTCCCATGGGCAATCCCGTGGCTGACTGGGTAGAAGTCGTGGATCAGCGAGCCTTGACTACTCTGACGATGACAACTCCCCACACAGTGGACGCCGCAGCGTCTGTTGACAAGGAAAACACGCATGTTGCTCCAGCTCTGTCCAGCCGCACTCCATCCCTTCGTACACGATCGATCTCTAATAGCCTGCCAAATGAGAAGGCACGTGTTGCTAACTCTCCATTCACTGCCACCCACAGCGCCGGCGGATTGGATGGGTCATTTCACAGCGAATGTGCGAACTCTTAGGCGTGGGTACGCTCTTCTCGTTGCCCTCTCGGTGCTGCTAGAAGGGCAAGTGGCTTTGTCCTGTTGGAGGTTAGCTGGACGAAGTGAGGAAGTAGCCATGCATAGTAGGAGTGGAAGTCCTTTTATACGTTGTGGTAATATCTCGGTGTATATCTCTCTTTGTGTTGCCCACACACATATGAGTGGGGGTACTGGCGATTGTATCTTCTTATCTGTTGTGCTACGGCCTCAGCGGAGACGTGTACCCCGCAGCATGGTGATGCTGGGCGTACACGCAAACAGAGGGAGCCGGTGCGGAGCCCCGCAGCCGCGATGGTGATAAGCGGCCGGCTCGCCAGAAGGGGGAGGAGGCGCTGTGCGGGGGTCTCTGTGGGTGGAGCAATCGTAAGAGATGCCTTTTACATGGCTGCTTTGTGAACAAGCCATCTGTAGTCGTGTTGTGCCAGTCCTGTGGAGGTGCGTCTGTGCATTGTCGAAGGGATGAGTGCAGACTTGTCTGATGCGCGGCCCCCGGTAACGGAATGAAAACGAAGCGTGCCACTGTTCATACCGAAAGGGTGGCCAGCACTGCTGTGTGTAGTTGTGGCGGAAGCAGTTGGAGGGCGATGGGATAGATCAGTCCGCCATCACGCGCTCTCTCGTTGTAGCCGCCTGTTCCCGCAGTTGTATCGCGAAAATGATTCGTTGTTGTATTTTCTGTGAGTTTGTGTACTTTTTTACTTTTCGGTGCCTTGTGTCCTGTATCCTGTACCTTCCTCCCCCCACCCCCTTCTCCTCCTCCTCCGTACAACAGAAGCAGCCAGGTGTGAAGCTCTGGCTGCGACGACTGTAAATTCTAATGCGGTGTGGAGAAGAATGCTACCTGTACTGTACCTATGTCTAGGATCATAACCAAGCGACCCGCTCTTGAAATACTTCCGTGCCTCCATCATTGAGTGGCCCGAGAGGCAATGACAAATGTGTGTGTGTGTGTGTGTGTGTGTGTGAATTCCACTAACGGCAGTCTTCCACCGTCCTACCATCATGCTCTTCGCTTAGAGGTATCACTTGCTTCTCCCTCTACTCGTCTCCTTTACCATTCTCGTGTGTGCGTGCCTGAAGGTCTAACCTCCCACTCGCGCGATCTGAGGAGACCCGCTTAGGAGGGTCGCGCTCTGTCACAGATCCCTCTGCAACCAGTGAAGGGGGCAGACAGCGACAGCCGTGGCCGCCACGTGGTCACTGCGTGGTGCACCCGTGTGTAGTCGTGCCCTGCGGTTGGGAGAAGTCCCCCTTTGCTGAACCTCCCGCGCGTTCTGTGATTGCGTCACCTATCGAATCGAGGCAGTCGGGATTGCGGCGTGCGGGTGGAGACGACGTGTAGGTCGCAGTCTCTATACTTCGCATCGTCCCTTCCCCGCTGTTCGCTAAATGGCGGTGAGGCGCAAATTGCCAACCGTGGTGCCAGGAGAGAATGCCTCCCTGCCTAAGCGGTCCACCGCGGGAGGTCACTCTGTTGCGGCCCTTTCCAACGGCTCGTCCGTTGGTGGCACAGGTCATAAGTCGTTGCCACGCTCGAGCCGGAAGGAGGTGCTGAAGGATCGCCATGCTACGGGCCTCCCCTTTGAGAAGGCCAAGACTCGTGTGCCATTGAGCAAGGAAGATGCCGTGTCTCCCCTGGCCAGCACTACTGCATCGGGGATCATGACCTCCACCTCGATGCCGCAACGAGCCAAACCTAAGTCCAAGGTCACCGCTGGCTCCGCGGCAGCTGAGGCTGTGCGGATCTCGGGCACAGCAACAAATTCTGTGAGGGGCCATCCGCGGAAGGCACCAACGAAGGGAAGAACGGATACGTCAACGGACCCAGCCGCCACCTCCTCCGACACCATCTCCAACAGACGAGTCAGCGCGGTAAAGAGAAATACGTCCCTCTCAAGCGTGAGACCAATGACTGGTAAAACTGGTACTACCGCTGCCGCCGCTGTAGTGGCTAGCCCAAACTCATTCTCCCGTCCAGTGTGGCACAATGATATGGGTTTCAAGGAACACCAAACTGTGCCGGTGCAGGAAGCCATTCCAGCTAAGACCTTCGCGTTGCCCAGTCTGACCCACGCTGATAGTTCACCGTTTTCGAATGTATCCGACGGAGCGAGTCCGCACAGCCACTTTAGCTCCTCACTCCCAGTCCTCGAGAAGGGCGGAGACAGGTCTCGGTCAAGGCCCTCTATGAACGCGATAGTTCGCTCCCTGCAGGGGTCCCTAGCTCATGTATCACTTGGCACCCCCGCACGGGTTTCCGAAGGAACCAAGATCGGAGAGTGTTCTCAGAGCATTCATCGTGCACCGATGTCGTACGGATCGCCCGGGGGGTCGCCTGCTAGGTGCCGGACAAGTCGCGTTTCTTCATCACCAGCGTCGACGACGCTTTCGCCGGTATGCGTCCCTAGTAAGGTCGATAGGCCCAATTCAGATGGCATAGCTGATGGGTTGCGTACTGCTGCGCGCCCATCGGTTACGCACCCTAGCAAAGTAGTGACTGATACTGATGAGGAGGAGAACGAGTGTGTATCCTCCGGAAGTACCAGCGACGACAGTGATGAGGAGGAGGAAGAGGAAGAGGAAGTGGAAGAAGGCTCGGAAGACACTTCCTCGTCATCGTCAACGTCCACCGGTGAGGACGAGGAAGGCGACGAAGACGAGGATGTCGATGACGTCCTGAACTCCCCGTCCAAGTGCCACAACACCACGTCATCCACCAGGCACGTGCGGGGAGGTCCACCCCTACGGCTCACAACCAAAGTGTCGAGAGAAGGGGATCGCAACGTGAAGATCATTTACATTGAGCGCAACATGAAGTTTTCGAAGTACCTGAGGAAAGTGATGCAGCGCTTTGGTTACCAGGATGTGCAGGACTTCGACATGTACTGTGTGGACGAGGATGGAGACCTGGTGGACATTGACGTTGCGGAGGACTATAACCAACTCACGGCAGGTTACTGGTCACGAGTGATGGAAAGGCATTTACATACAGCTGTCGGCGACGCGCCGGGGGAAGGCGCCAGACACTCTCTGTCGCGTAATTCTCTCCGCTCTTCGCCCACACCTCATGGTGCCAACCTGCAGCGCTCGCCATCTGCCTCTCACGTAGCGAGCCAGGCCTGCCCCTTGCCCTCATTAGCATCTACCATGCAACGTTCTGGACATCCAGAAGAACGAAGCAGCGAAACCGTTATCCGGCTCTACGTGCGCGATTCGCACACATATCGCCGGCGCATGGGCGACACAGTCACTTCAAACCCCCACAGCCCTCTTCTGTGGAATACCTCCTCCTCTCCCGATGACACGTTTTCGCGGCAACTCGCCTCTACGCTGGCGTACACCCTCGCGAATACGGTTAGCTTCGCTGAGAATGAGGAGGTGCAGTGGACACGTATGGGTATTCTGGGCAAGGGCTGCTTTGGCACAGTGTACGAGGGTATCACCCCCGATGGTAAGATGATTGCCGTCAAGGTGCAGGACATCCCCGCCAATGAGCAGGGCGATGCCGTCGCCGCACTGCAGTCCGAGATAAACCTAATGCGGATGCTTAAGCACAAGAACATTGTCGCCTACTATGGCTGCCAGACGAAGGAACTCCAGTCGGGTACGCAACAGATGGAGATCTTTCTCGAGCTCTGCCACGGCGGCAACCTGTCCTATCTTCGGCGAAAGTTTGATAAGGCAGGGGAGACGTTCTCTATTGCTCTGGTGCGCACGTATGCCAAGCAGATTCTAGAGGGTCTGCGCTATCTGCACAGCTGTAATGTTATTCACAGGGATATCAAGAGTGACAACGTGCTCATCTCCGCCATGGGTGAAGCAAAGCTCGCCGACTTTGGTTGTAGTAAGCGAATTGGCACGACAACAATGCAGGAGGCCGGTGGCAACCCGGCGGCGGCGGGACTGTATCAAACGTTAGTCGGCACACCCCTCTTTATGGCTCCGGAGGTCATGCATGGCGACGGAGGCTACTCCATGGCGGCGGATATCTGGTCCGTCGGCTGCCTCATACTGGAGATGTTGGGCCGGCCACCATGGGTGGCCACGGGCACAAACGTCTTTCAGGTAATGTTTAAAATATCGCAGTCGGAGGGGCTGCCGACTGGGGTGCCCAAGCGGTGCCCCGCCTCACTGCTTCACTTCTTCCACCGGTGCTTTCAGCGGAACCCCAGCGAACGGGCGACCGCCGCTGAGTTGCTCGAGCATGAATGGATCGTCTGCCCGGAGAACAAGCTGGAGGAGGTGCCACCGGATGACGAGAATGGATAAGGGTGGCAGTCTGCATGGGAGCGTGTGCTGTGTTGTTTTTTCTTCTTCTAGGGAAGGGTGGGGTGTTGCTGTCGCTTTAGCTTTGCTTTCTGTTGATTCTCCTTCGATTGCCCGCCTCCTGCGTGCTGCGGGTAGGCAGATGCTTGGAG